>JALMGA010000006.1:10027500-10245000 GCA_023333525.1 Aspidoscelis tigris stejnegeri
CTGTGGTTGAAAAACATGCATAAGCTTTGTAACTGTGAGAAATAAGATAAAGTTTTTCTTTTTAATAATAAAAGTAAGTGACTAACAGCCATTTTGCTTCTGTAACATGCTTGCATCTAGAGTTAAAATGGAGTAAGAAGCTTTCCCCAAATGGGCCTCTATGCCCTGTTCCCTTCTAACAACTGGTCAGATAAGAGGCATTTCCGCACTGAATCGCGTTCGAAACCGAACGCGTTCAGGCGGAAAGCTTAAGCCAGCTTCGGGCGCTTTCCCCGTTCACACACAGACGCTCCGGAACGCGTGTAAACGCGTTCCGGAGCGTCTGGGTGCGAATGGTTAAAGCGCCCGAAGCTGGCTTAGCCGGCAAACGCCGGCCAGGGGCGCGCCGGCGGCCGCGGAGGCAGATCGACAATCAGCTGTTTGAAAAACAGCTGATTGTCAAAGCCGCGCGGCGTCGGAGGCGAGCCGGCAGGCGATCGGGAGACAGAAGCGGCGCGAACGCTTCTTCTCCCGAACGCCTGCGGACGGCTCGTCCGCGTTGGAACGCATGTAGAGCACTTCGAAGTGCTCTACATTTCGAACGCGAAAAAGCCAGCTGCGGACACGTCGGAACGCAAGGCGCGCGCGGCCAATGCGGATGACGTGTCCACAGCTGGCTTTTTCGCGTTCCATTTTCCCCCGTGCGAAAACGTCTAAGGAATCTTTTTGAAATTTTAGTAATTAGTCAAAGTTGACACTTCCAAAGAAGGTAACTTGCTGTACAGGAAATCTCGGTATCTGAAGATGAACAAAGAAAGATACTTGGCGCCTCTCTGCCTATTATAGAGATAAGAGAAGGCCTGCTTACGTAGGCAAACTCAGGCAGCTGCAATGGGTAGAGAAGTTGAAATAAAGGCTAGCCAAGTAGGTGACCTGGACATGAACTTTAGGCCTTAATAAGGTACTTACATATTAAAATCTCCTCCCCATGATGAATATATCAGATGTAAATGAACTTTGGGGTATGTCACTTAGCACAGAATCCAAAGTTTTGTCTAGACCAATAAAATTGACTCTGGGAGGGAACATTTGGGTGGCTAAGCTATAAAAGTTTCTGCATTTCTGTGTTAGAGTTGAGTTGGCTCTAGAGAGCCAGCTCCCTCCACTTCTCATTGCAATGACTAGGGAGATGTTAGGGATGGGTTAGAGAGAAAAATTCTTGTATTTTACAAATGCTTTAACTTCTTGCTTTTCTTAAATAAAATTGTATCTTTAGTCTAATCGAATCGAGTCAAATTTTTCCAACATAACCAATCCCCATGTCTCTGAAGGCTAGGAACAAAAATTCCTACTATCAGAGCCTGGGGAGTTGGTTCCACACTATTGTGAATCACTGAAAATCACCTCCAGAAGTTCTGGATCATGGAGGTGAGATGGTCTTTCACCTGGACCTTGGTCTGGTTTAAATCTGATTAAATGGGTCTATGAGAGGTATGGATTAAGGGTCTCTTAATCCAGATCCTTCTCTCTGTCTTGTGCAGATGTAGCTGGGTCTAATGGGGGACCAGTGCTGATAAGGAGGCCCAGAATATGGACCAGAGGCTCCTAGATCTAAATCACAAGATAAGTGGAAAAATGGCCAGAGCGAGGTTTTAAGCAGTGGTTGGAGAGGCGATCTGCAGCAGGAGTCTACACAAACACTGAGTAAGCAGACATGGTGTCCTGTCTGCTGAATCAGTGGAAGAAAAAACCTACAAGGGAAGAGGAATACAATTAATTTTTTTTTGTCTTAAAAAGGCAAAAGGCAGCACTGCTTGTTCAATTACTGAACACAAGCCTGTTGCAGTTCACCATCCAATACAGTGGATTGTTAATTAGCCATGAATGTGCAGTGAAACCTCCTTGTGCAGAAGGTCTTTAGCTTCCTATTGGCCTTAGACACTGCTTTAATCTTGCAAGGCAGAACTTACCTTTTTATACTTTTGAGGAATAAAACAAATGTATGATTAACATTTCATAGTTTTCATTTGATATTCTACTACATCCATCTATATCAGTGATGGCCAACCTATGACACACGTGTCACAGGTGACATGCCAAGCACTTTTGGGTGACACGCATGGTCCCCCTGGCACCTGGGAGTGTAGTGCTTGCTTGTTCTTGAAGTGTACAAAATACCAACTTTCAGTTGAAGATTTAGCGAATGAAATGCAGCAACAAAAGTCAATAATGTAAAGAATTTATTGGTTTTTGAGTTCAATAAATACCTATATCAAAAATATAACTTTTTTACTAGAGCTACAAATATCACAAAATTATGGATATTTCTAGATGTGATACCACACCCGAGTTAAGTTAGGTTTTCTTGCGAATTTTGACCCACTGAGCTCAAAAGGTTTGCCATCACTGATCTATATAGTGTGTGCATGTGTTAGTGTGTGTGAAGATACAATGGGTGTTTTTCCACTGTCACTAAAAGTACCCATTAAGTACCCATTAATGGGTACGAAATGTCATTTTTGTACCCATTAATGGGTACTTAATGGGTACTTCTAGTGACAGTGGAAAAACACCCAATGTTGACTGTCTCCAACACCTAGTATCTATCTATCTATCTATCTATCTATCTATCTATCTATCTATCTATCTATCTATCTATCTATCTATCTATCTATCTATCTATCTATCTATCTATCTATCTATATCTATCTATCTATCTATCTATCTATCTATCTATCTATCTGTTACCAGATCAACTTTGGATGTGCAGATATCATAAGAAATGTTACAAAACCGGAACTTGAAATATACCAGGTTTTGACATATGAATTTGGCTTTACGATTAAAAGCTAAAGGCAGACCATGAAAGGTGGAAAGGCCTTAAAATAGCCATATTGGGAGAAAGACAAGCCTGGAGTTTAAAAAAAAAAGGACATAGTTTTCTCAAGTCACAAGCTGGCTGTTTGCAAAAGATAAAAAGTCTGTATGCAAGAAACACAGCCTGAGATTTAATCTTGATTGAGTCAAGACAGAGTCCTAGCACCTAAAAAGTCTTTGTTTTCTCTTTTTGGGGTAACAGATTTTTAAATAATGAAGGAGAAATAAAACCATGGAATCTGGGACAGAGATTGGTTTGTCTAATTTTAATAAAATAATAAAGGATAAAATGGAATGGATTTTTGGAAGAGATCTGGGTAAAATAAGTATACCAGAATTTGGAATTACTATCTAAATGGGAAATGGCCCATTTCACCAGTATTAGAATGCAGGATGTTGGAGGTGACTCACTGTTTACACCTTTGTTTACACCCTAACAGAATTGGGTAAAAGGTCGCTGATATCTACACACATTGAGTGGGTCTAGCTGAAGGGATTAAGTGAGTCAGTAGAGGTGCTAAAATGTTAATTTAAGGTAAACTTTTGCAAATCAAACAGGGATACAATAAGTTTACTCGCCATTCACACTTTTTGTCTGAGGGTGTCAAGGAGAGGTCAGGAGATGCACTGACTGGAAATGTTGTTAAGACTGGAGTCAAATACACATTTTTATTCATTAACAAGGGAAGAACATCAGCAGTTTTTTGGTTCCAATTTTTGCTATAAAAATGGCAGAGAAGAGATGGTTTTAAGGTTTTTCTCCTTCTGGTCATCAGAGGAGGGAGGTCTTCTTCTGGCCATCATGGGAGGCTAAAGAGACCTGGAGAAATTTTTCTCCCCCCCCCTTTTTCTTCTTTCTGCTACAGAGTTTTGCTGCAAGAGCTGCAGTTTAAAACTTTTGCATTCTGAATTTGGTTGGTTTTGTAAAGGCAATTATAAAGATTATTTTTAATGTATTTCTTTTGGATTTTTGTCCATTTTGGGGATCAGTCTGACTGAGACTGAAGGGATTCCCAATTTTTAAGTCATTTTCGGGTTCCTGAAAGAGATGCAGTTTGCTGTGGTCATGCATCTCTGTAACTTCAAACTTCTGCACATGGAGAAGACATCATTGGTGAGACAGAAGATTGGTATCCTCTATTCACTTTCCCTTATTTTTCTTTAGAACTTTTGGGTTAAGGGATCTTTCTAGTATTAGGAGTTTTCCATTCCCTTTCTGGCTGTCGTTTGCAATTGGTTTTTTTTTTCAATTTGTTTTGGGGTTTTTGTGAAGCTTTTGCTGCATAACTATAAATTAGTCGTTTTAATAAAAGAGGGATAAATTCAGTTAAATTCACAAAGATTCCTTAGTGGGAAATGTTCATTTCTTTAATCATTTTGCAGTTGTTGCATGCTTATTTCTGTTCTAGAAACGCTTCTGATATTTCATTTCAACTTCTTTTCTGTATTCCTAATAAATTCTTTGCCCTGGTTTAACAAGAAACTGGTTTTTGAGTCTAAAATGGGTTTTGTCTCTGTTTACTGGTTATTCCTCGTTATTAAAACCTGTGAAAGATCTTGCTACTGATTCCCCTGGGAAGTTTAAATTTGGTGTTCTTTGGGCTTCAAAAATAATCCAAATTTTACTCCCTCCACAGTTGCTTCCAGTTTATTACTGGAGCAGAACTGGTAACAAGAATTTATGGTGGAGCAACGCGGGCAACTTATGGGCGAGGATTAGCCATAAAACAGAGCTTTTTGTGCTTTTAAATTTGATCTTTTTGGTGAACTGACAAGTTATAAAGCAAAATGGCAGAGAATTTGTTTGTTAAGAAGGATAAATTGACCCGATGGCTTTGCAAACAAGGAGAATGTGTCTGGGAAAGAAAATGTTTTCGGGGAATGCATTCAGACATTAAAAGAAATTTGGCTTTGGGGTTTGAAAAATATACACAGGAGAATAAATTTAAGCTTTTTAAACAGTCAAAATCTTCTGTGGCAATTTGGGGATTCTGGTATGCCATTGATGATCTGGTGCATGATTTGGAACAGTTAAAACAAGAGAAGAATGACATGGAAAGTGATTTAAAATTACAGTTAAAAGTATGCTCTCAGGATTGGGCTGATCAGGTAGAGAAACTTAGGCAGGAGAAGCAGGATTTGAACCGGCAGCTTGAAGCCTTAAAAGCAAATTCTGCTGAGTTAAAGGCTCAAGCTGAGGCCTTCAAAAAAAGTGCTATTTGCGAGAAAAATCAGTTGATGGAAGAATTTGAGACTTTTAAGAAAAATGCTGTTTTTGAAAAAGATCAGTTGCTGCAGGAGCTTGAACTGTGTAAACAAAATTTTGGTTCTGAAAAAGCTAGTTTGCTCCAGGAATTGGAGATTGTTAAGAGTTATTTTATTAAGAGTGACACTGAGAAGTCTCAGACTTTGCGAAAAACTCGTGAAGAATTGTGGCAATGTCAGGATGAAAAAGAAATTTTGGAGAAACAGCTAGATGAGTCCCTTGCAACTTTGAAATTGCTCAAGGATCAGGCTGGGTTTGATAGTTTTGGGAAAATGCAGGAAGCTGCAGATTCTCAATCTGAGCCCATTGCCTTTGTTAACAAGGGGGGAACGCAGATAGCTTCCTCTGGTATTCAGGGTAATATGGCTCCAGTTGAAATCCAAGGGATAAACTGTGTGGATGGTTTTGGAAACATTGTTCAGGAGAGGGTGCAAAAGGAACCAATTGATACTGTTCGAGTGGCTCCTTCAGCAGCTCCTAAACAGGTTCAATCTGCAAATGGAAGGCAGCAGCCAGCCTCACAGTTGCAGAGACGGGAACGGAGTTTGAGGAATCAGATTTGGAATGCTTTGAAACAGGCTGGGTTTAATATGAAGGATTTTCATAAGAAACCTGATAATGTTTTGTTTGAGGCTTGGATGAATTGGATGCAGGGAACAGGAGCTGCTTGTGCTCAGTCCTTAGTTCCAGTTGCAAGTGGGTTATTTGTGCAAGGTCAATGACGGTGCCCTGCTCAGCATTGGTGTGATGGGACAAATGTTCCATTGCAAGCTTTGGTTTCTGTGAATCAGGATCTGTCTTGTTGGGGGGTAGCTGAGCCAGGGATTGCCCCGAATGGGAATCCACATGGGAATAAAAAAGTATGTCCTCCTAGTGAGATTGAATGTGCAAAAGAGAGACAAAAAGTGTTGAAAGTGTTGGAAGTTGTGTGTGGTAGTCAAAGTACTTTCAAAGTTAATGGTTGTCCTGTTGCTTCTGTTGGGAAACAGAATCAGATTGTTGAAGAAGAAAAGGGAAAGTGTAGTGTGGATTTGCAAGAGGAATTTTTGCCAGTTGAAGCAGGAGTGGCTTTAGCAATTGGTAAGAGTTCTCATACCTTTGTGGGGTTTGAAAATTCACTCAGTCCTATCGAGGAGTTTGTGGGTGAACTAGTTAGTGTTGAGCTGAGAGAACCTCTTTTTAGTGAAAAAGAGGAACCTCAGAACACTAATTCAAAGCCTACAAAAGAGTTTGGAAGTGCACTGCATGGTGAAAGTAGTGGTAGTAATGAGCAGGGGTTAGATCAGGCTCAAGACAGCATAATGGAATCAGTGGATTCAGAAATGCTTTCTTGCTGGGCTTGCAAACCAATGCTTCAGTCTCTGTGTATGGATTCTGTTTCTGATAGTCAGGATCAGGATGTGGCCTTTGATGAAAGGCAACAAACAAAGGTGGCTTTGCTTCAGTGTGGTTCTGTAAGAGAAATTGTTCCTTTAAGTGTGAGAGATGCGTGTGTTCAGTTTATTTCTCAAGTTACAGGAATTGGCAATGGTGATTGCCATTTAAGTTCTGAAATTGCATTGGAACCTTCAGTGGTCTTGGTTCAAATGTGTGCCTACCTGGTAGGGTTGGTTTACCAACTGACTCTGTGTATTGGTCAAAGGCTTGATGAGGACCATAAGTCTGGAAATGGAGAAAAGGTCTTGGAGATAGACAAAGTGGACTTGTGTGTTCAGAAAAATAGTGAAAATGTAGATCTGATGCTTGGAAATCAGGTTGCTTTGGAATGTGAAGATGTTGTGCTAGGGTGTGAACACAATAAATCTTCTGGATTTATTGGAAAGTGTAAGAGTAAGGATGGATTCAAAATTGGAACCAATACTCAAAGAGCTCCAGATGAGTCTTTGAGAAGGGATGGTGATATTAGGGATTGTTTTGAACAGGGAAATGATCTCTCCCTTATGCCGGCAAAGCAGGGTCCAGAAGAAAAACCTCCACCCCAACCGCCTCCATGAATAATAATTTTGGTTCCACAATTGGGAAAAGGAATTTCCATTTTCTTCAATTGGGTCAGTGGGATCTAAAATGGCTTTAAGAAATTCTGGCATGGAATAGGTTGCTGATCATAATAGAGGGACTTCTGCCATTTGCTTTATGATCTAATTCAGTGCATTATTCAACTTTTCCTATTTTCCTTTCTTTTCTCTATGTGTTTCTGGAGATCTTCCTTTTAATTTTTGGAAATCTTTATTTTTATAGGGGTTTCATAGGTAATAGATGGGGTTCTGTAAGACTAAGGGAGGTTTTATGAGTCAGGAATAGAATTGCACTCTGTGTATGCTCAGGAGCTACAGCTCTGAGTCAGTAGAGGTAAAAGGATCTCTTTGCTTATTGCGAAATTTTCTTTGCTTGAGGCTTGGGTTTTGAGCTTTTGTTAGCATAGAGATTAGCATAGGAAGTTTTTTTTCCAAGACTCTGTCTTTGAAATCTTATGCCTCATGGGTTTAATTTTAATTTTTTTTATGCAGCAAAAGTCAATTTTGATTGTTTTTTTTAAAGTCTTTGCCATGTTTCATTTTTTTTCTTTCTTAGTTTTGAATTTTTGGTAATGTTTTATAGTGTTATTTTTGCCCTTGTAAAGCCAGATATATTTTGTGTTTATTATTATTATTTTGGATACAGAGGAGGGTGATTTTTCCACTCTTCCTTCTGTTTGGAATTATTTTTCTTTTTCATTTTCGATAACTTGGAAAGAGTCACATTTTTAGAATAGAAGTTAAGGTCCCTATACTCGCATGCATCCACCATTATTGGAGAAAGGATCCAGAAAAGCTCAAGTGTTCCAGTTGTTCCAGTGTTCCAGTATCCGGAGTTGGGAAGTGTTCCAGATTTCCAGAGAAACAAGTCCAGATGAGAAGACATGAACTATTGGAGTTCATCTCTCTGTCAAGACGCTGCAGGCTTATGGAGTTCTAAGGCCAAGAACCAAGGATTCTCTCTCTTTCAAGGACATGTGTTTGAAAGGCTTTGAGAAATGTGAACAATTTTCTTCAAAGTTTATGGAAAGGACAATGGATTTCCTTGTGCCTAATGCTGGTACTTCACAAGAGAGACATGGTTACAAGTTCCAGAACTTTGCGTTAATAAACTGGGTTTATTTCTTCCAGCAAGGAACTGTATCTCTCTACATTTCGTTTCCAGAGGAGACATCCCGAAGCTACTGAAGATTGGAGATCACTCATCTGTATGCTCATGTATATGAATGGTTGTGATATTGTAATAATAAGATCTGTATTCTTATTTTGGTTTATGGTGATTTCTATTGGAGGAGTCACTAACATGTACACTTTTGAGGGGTATACTTATGATACATATTTTGAGTCATTATGATTTCTATTGAAGGGATCATGGTCATTTGAAATGCTTACATTCTTGGGATTTGCTCATGGTTTTAAATGGTTTTAAGCATGACACAGTATATCCACAAATATGTCTTAATCATGATTTTCTTTCTATCTTTACTTTTCTCTCCTATAGGATAAATGTAGAGGATGGGTGCGTGTAGTATTGTGGACATTTTCATTTTCAGGTTCATTTTAGGCTATAACACGATATAGGTAAAATAGTGGACTTCATGTTTATCTTTCCTAAAGATAAATGATGGTTCATATGAAATCCGGCATTGAGGTACTGGTGAAATAAAAAGGAAATGGTTCAAATTTTTGAACATGGTTTAGAATATAATTGGAGGAATTTTATTTTTCAAGATCCATCTCCATGTGATGATTTTTGTATTTAAATATCACACTTGGTCATAATCATTTTGGATTTGCCAACTGGTGATATCAACAGAAGAATGGCATACTTTCTCTGGTCCAGGTATTCTATGAAAAATATATTTTATACTTTCTAAAGACTTTTATGAGTTTTATGGTTTCCAAATTGTTGGTAACAATGTCGGAAACCAGAGGAGGGAAATATGTTACCAGATCAACTTTGGATGTGCAGATATCATAAGAAATGTTACAAAACCGGAACTTGAAATATACCAGGTTTTGACATATGAATTTGGCTTTACGATTAAAAGCTAAAGGCAGACCATGAAACGTGGAAAGGCCTTAAAATAGCCATATTGGGAGAAAGACAAGCCTGGAGTTTAAAAAAAAAAGGACATAGTTTTCTCAAGTCACAAGCTGGCTGTTTGCAAAAGATAAAAAGTCTGTATGCAAGAAACACAGCCTGAGATTTAATCTTGATTGAGTCAAGACAGAGTCCTAGCACCTAAAAAGTCTTTGTTTTCTCTTTTTGGGGTAACAGATTTTTAAATAATGAAGGAGAAATAAAACCATGGAATCTGGGACAGAGATTGGTTTGTCTAATTTTAATAAAATAATAAAGGATAAAATGGAATGGATTTTTGGAAGAGATCTGGGTAAAATAAGTATACCAGAATTTGGAATTACTATCTAAATGGGAAATGGCCCATTTCACCAGTATTAGAATGCAGGATGTTGGAGGTGACTCACTGTTTACACCTTTGTTTACACCCTAACAGAATTGGGTAAAAGGTCGCTGATATCTACACACATTGAGTGGGTCTAGCTGAAGGGATTAAGTGAGTCAGTAGAGGTGCTAAAATGTTAATTTAAGGTAAACTTTTGCAAATCAAACAGGGATACAATAAGTTTACTCGCCATTCACACTTTTTGTCTGAGGGTGTCAAGGAGAGGTCAGGAGATGCACTGACTGGAAATGTTGTTAAGACTGGAGTCAAATACACATTTTTATTCATTAACAAGGGAAGAACATCAGCAGTTTTTTGGTTCCAATTTTTGCTATAAAAATGGCAGAGAAGAGATGGTTTTAAGGTTTTTCTCCTTCTGGTCATCAGAGGAGGGAGGTCTTCTTCTGGCCATCATGGGAGGCTAAAGAGACCTGGAGAAATTTTTCTCCCCCCCCCCTTTTTCTTCTTTCTGCTACAGAGTTTTGCTGCAAGAGCTGCAGTTTAAAACTTTTGCATTCTGAATTTGGTTGGTTTTGTAAAGGCAATTATAAAGATTATTTTTAATGTATTTCTTTTGGATTTTTGTCCATTTTGGGGATCAGTCTGACTGAGACTGAAGGGATTCCCAATTTTTAAGTCATTTTCGGGTTCCTGAAAGAGATGCAGTTTGCTGTGGTCATGCATCTCTGTAACTTCAAACTTCTGCACATGGAGAAGACATCATTGGTGAGACAGAAGATTGGTATCCTCTATTCACTTTCCCTTATTTTTCTTTAGAACTTTTGGGTTAAGGGATCTTTCTAGTATTAGGAGTTTTCCATTCCCTTTCTGGCTGTCGTTTGCAATTGGTTTTTTTTTTCAATTTGTTTTGGGGTTTTTGTGAAGCTTTTGCTGCATAACTATAAATTAGTCGTTTTAATAAAAGAGGGATAAATTCAGTTAAATTCACAAAGATTCCTTAGTGGGAAATGTTCATTTCTTTAATCATTTTGCAGTTGTTGCATGCTTATTTCTGTTCTAGAAACGCTTCTGATATTTCATTTCAACTTCTTTTCTGTATTCCTAATAAATTCTTTGCCCTGGTTTAACAAGAAACTGGTTTTTGAGTCTAAAATGGGTTTTGTCTCTGTTTACTGGTTATTCCTCGTTATTAAAACCTGTGAAAGATCTTGCTACTGATTCCCCTGGGAAGTTTAAATTTGGTGTTCTTTGGGCTTCAAAAATAATCCAAATTTTACTCCCTCCACAGTTGCTTCCAGTTTATTACTGGAGCAGAACTGGTATCATATCTATCTATCTATCTATCTATCTATCTATCTATCTATCTATCTATCTATCTATCTATCTATCTATCTATCTATCTATCTATATCTATCTATCTATCTATCTATCTATCTATCTATCTATCTATCTATCTATCTATCTATCTATCTCATCTTCTATAATCTTTAACATCCATCCATCCATCCATCCATCCATCCATCCATCCATCCATCCATCCATCCATCCATCCATCATCTTTAAAACACCAATCGTGATGAAAGTATGACAAATGCTAAGTGAAATTTGATCAGTCTCCTAAAAGAAGTTGGAAAGAGGTAAGTTTTACCCAGAATCTTTACTTGCCTGATTGTATCTTTTTATATTTTGTTTTTTAATGATTATTTTAAAGAAACTGAATCAAACATACACCAAAAAAAATCCCCTCCTCCTCCCTTACAGCTAACTTCCTTAACTTATATATCATTTGTAACAATGAGGCTAACCCAGTGAATTCACTTAATATCTGTTTGTTCCTCATTTTCTGCTTGATATAATTCTCTACTGATGACCAATTTATGCTTTGCCTTATATTACCTTCGAACAGCTGTTTTCTTTGGTCTAATATACATCCCAATTCATGAACTCAACTGCGTACTGTAACCATCCATTTAGATCCCATTTAGTGGGCGGTTTCTTGTCCTATACAGTCACAGACTGGGCTGCTATAAGCAGTACCTCTATTAACCTTTTAACCTCTGGCTTCCCTCCCTCTATCCGCGCCATCACCCATTTTTCCTTGTCCCAGTTTCTTATCTAATTACCTGTGGTATTGATCTCCTCTTTTATTTTATTCCAGGAATTTTGTTGTATATCTCCCATTCCCACCATTGGTGCGTATATACACTCTCCTTCTTTCCACAGTGCCAACACATGGGACTTAATGATATATTTATGTACATCAACTGGCATAGCATTCTGAACCACTTATCTATAGTTTTCATTTTCATTTCTTTAACTCTGATGTATTGGCATTCTTTCATTCATTTTATATAGTTCTTTATATTTACTGCCTAATTGTATCATTTTCACTGTAGTCATGTTAAATTTATGTTCACAAAGTGTCAATGTGTACATATAGTACAAGTATCATTTAAAATACTGCATATTTATAGACAACTGCAGGAAGAGATTTTTTTCAAGCATTTTTTTAACTCAATGGTTCAATCAAGTATTGTTGCTTTCAACCGTATGCGACATACTAGATGATGTGATGTTGGAGGAAAAATGTGTATTTTGCAGTCAGATCTAATTTAAATTAATAAATCATACTCTATCCTATTTCTAACTGTGCCATAAAACAGAATTCTGATCACCAGCTTTAAAACTGATGATCACAAAATGCTAATCAATTTGCTTTTAAGAAATACATTCAAATTAGTAATGAAATAACCTCATTAAAGACTTGTAAGAAGAATTCAGTGCTGTTCATGTGAAACTTTCTAAATTGTTTGACACAGAACAAAATATCCCTTAAGTTCTACATTATACCATGTTTTATTTATTTTTTTATGGGAAAAGATGAGTGTTACACTAAAAACAATTGATTATTTTCTGACAGTATTTTAAAGTACATCATGTCCATCTAAATAAATCTGGCAGTTTTCTTGTCATTTTTCACTGTGAAATGCCGCCATCAAATTAATTCCTCATACAGTATCTTGTTATGGTAGACTTATCTGTCACAAAGAAATAAAAATTGCCTTGCAGGATCAAACTAACATTCTCCTTCCAGTTACAGCTGAGCAAGGATCTCTGGGAGCTCTCCAGCTGTGATCAGACACAGATTCAAAAAAAAAAATCTCTGAGGTGTCTCTGAGGTGGCTTTGAGAAGGCTTTGGGGAGGGATTGTCCATATATCAGTCTGCCCTTTCCCCCTCAATTACACATTATGTACTAGAAAACGTGGATTAGAGAAAGCTTGGGAACATGAGGGTCACACACTACCATCTCTGAGGAGCCTCTGAGGCATATCCTTTTGTTATGTCTGAACCTAGCCTCAGGCAGATCATTTATAAGATGGCTTTCTGTTGCTACTTGCATATGGTTTCTGTAGCAGACACGTCTACTTTTCTGTTAAAATGTATAGTCATTGATAATTCACACCTTCTTGGGTTTAGTCATTCAAATGCATAACTATTACCACAACCTATGCTCATGACTTCTCTGTTTTAACTGTATGAAGGTGTGAAGATTTTCTTTTTTTAGTTGTTCGAAATGTATTCCCCTGAAACTTCACTGATGACAAAACAAGGCCTACTATTCTGATATTTGCACTTCATGTTGACTGGAAGACACTTGTGATCTGTCAATAAGGTGATATTATTGTGGTTTGTGTATCAAATAGATCTTCCAATCAGTGAGAATATGATGGCTTTGACTTTTCACAACCATAGGAGCAGATTTCTCTTCGTTAAAGGGCGAAGATTCAGATAGATATAACTAAGCAGAAATCTGAAAAGCTTAGATGGTTCTATTTCCTTGAGAGAGGAGGAGAACACAGACAGCACAAAAACAATGGTGTAGGAACATGCATCTCTGTGTTCAGTATATATATTTTACTTTGAATTAAAACTCATAATCTAAAATTAAAATAAATGGATTAAAACAAATGTATTATCTTCAAAATCATTGGTTAACTACAGACAGGACCAATGAGAAGAAATGCATTGCTATAATTATTCCATACTGATTTGTGTTTGTTAGAGATGAACTCTTTAGTTGCAATGTTAAGATTAATTCCTGAGCTAATTCCTTATGCCCATATAGAAGAGATGTGTTTAAGCCTGGCTTTTCTCATACCTAATTGCAGAGAAGTCTTTATCCTATAAAGGCATGAGGAAGATTTTTCTGATGTACAGGATGAAACTGGTATTGCGAGACTGAATTTAATCAGCTTTGCCAGTTGAGATTGTAACCGTCACAGATACTTCCTTCCTGTCCCACTCTGAATTTTCCACTCTTTTGTGATCCATAGCAGCATAACAGAATGAACTAGTAATCATAAGGCATCCACGTCATGTTCAAAAGCCCTGCAGATGATGCGTTATACTGCTTAAGTGTTGGAACATTTCCGAGGAAAAGTGATTATGTAAACTTTTGCTGATATTATAAGCTACATAATAAAACATTTTCTTGTAGAATTCCTCAAGAGAGTCAGGCTGGAGCTACGCATTGCTACAATGCTGCTATCACGGTATTATGCAACTTCATGTGTAAATGTGATATGCACACACATGGCTCTAGTTCAACATCGAGTGTGAAAGGTGTGGTTGTGCTTGCTTCCTCTTTGGCAGATGTGAACGTTGTTACATGGAGGATGAAGAGAACACCAGAGGAATGAAGAAGCGAAAAGGCATCATCCTTATCATTGTTATGGCAGTGCCTGTGTCCGGCAGCAGTTTCCTATGGGTGAGAGTTGCGCCTAGCATTGATGTATGAAAGGCATGCATCCTCATGACTGGCAGGAAGTGCCTATGGAAGTTCAAATGACAAAACTGTGCACTCCTCTGAGCCACTTGAGGGCTGGAAGGTACCCTCAGAACCATCCTTCCCATAAAGCTGGAAAATGGACCCCAATAGAGCTTGTGCCCCACTGTGCAGATACATAGCAGTGACCTACATGGCCAGATTATCCCTGGACCTTTTTTTAGTTGCACCAAAAATGGCTGACTTCCAAGGCCCATTTCTGACAGGATGAAAAAGACGCCTGGAAGCATTGTTGAAGCTGGGGAACCTTTATTTCCACAGCATTGACCAGAATGAGTGGATGCGGAGCATGGCATGAAGAAACTGTGTGCTTCATCTCTGAGGTGGCACAGTGCTCTGCAATCTCCCATTGTGAGGGCACAGAGGCTTTTCACGCTTAACTTCTGAGGGCCAGTGTCTCACAGAAGTTAGGATTAAGGGTGGTGGCTGGTGCCTTGTCACAGCAAATGACCATGTGCTGTGGTGATGGTGTGACGCGGCATATGACTATGCAGCTATAGCTGCAACAGCACTGTTCCATCGCCATATACAACCACGCATTCCCAGAGCTGCTCCAGGACAGAAGTGACTCCATGTTGTGTAAATGCACATGTGTTGGAGCACATGTGCCATCTCAACGTCAACAGTAAAGGATGATTTCCATACTTAAGAAGACTGAAATTTTAAAATCTAAATATTTTGTTGTCACCATAGCCTTTGACTAGAATTCTTCACACTTGTTCCTTGGTTGCTTTTCTATGTACCCCAAACATATTTAGGGTATGGTTGGACATGCTTTAAACACACCCTTTAAAGGCCAGCATTCACCTTACCCCATCTCAAAGCTTCAGAAGCTTCCCCTCTTCATTATTTTGGATTTCATAACACCAGTGACATCTCTTTCTTCAAGCCAGTTTGAGTGTAAAACTATAAGCAGATTGGAATGGGATTAGGGGCAAGAGAGCAAGGACACAGTGTCAGCTTTTGCACGACCTCTTTCCCTTGAAATTATTTGAACCAGGCATAGATGAAGTTTTGTCAAAGAGTGATTTCCCATGTGCTATGGACTTCAGGACCAGCAGAAAATCATCACTCAGTCCTTCTCACACATCCCTGGGCAATGGGCATTGACTGTTAAAGCAGTTACAACTGAAGGCCAGGTCTGTCAAGGACATTGTTGATTTTTCTCACCTAACCTCATCTTGGAAGACAATATGGATGGGCTAATACTAGAAATTTGATTTCATTTTTTCAGTCTCAAAGGAAATTATCTAACCAATTTCTCATTCCAGTGAATGAGGTTAAAAACCTTGAATTTGATGATATACAACAGGTACGTCCTTATTGGGTGTTTTTCCACTGTCACTAGAAGTACCCATTAAGTACCCATTAATGGGTACAAAAATGCCATTTATGGGTACTTAATGGGTACTTCTAGTGACAGTGGGAAAACGCCCATTCAGTCTTGTTTTCCTTCTCTCTGAAGATAATAGCAACTTTGACTGCATGGACATGCCCTTCACATGGGAAAACAATGAAAAGGAAGACATAATCCATCTTTCTTCATATTGTGAATTGTAATCTGAAACAACATGTACAGCAACATCAAACCATGGGTCTTGTAGTTAACATGTCGTTTCTCATAAATCCATTTGTAATTTTTTTTGCCATCAGCTGGAAGGGAATTAATCTCCAGCACAATCCTGTGATGGAAGCATCCATAATCACCACCCACTACTATTATATATACAATGTAAGCGTTTAGCAGTTATTTTGAGTTAGTCGAATCGTGAAACAAAGCTGTCACTGAATGTTATGATGTATGGCTTTGCTTTGCATTTATATTTCTTCAAACGATCATTATTTTATTAGTGTCTGATAATGTAGCATAAATGAAATATGAATTTTCTCCTTTATAATTCAATTTATCTGTTGCACAGTTGTTCCTTGCTGTTGGGCTGGCATTAACTGAAATTGTAATTGGGACTCCTGTCTCTTTGTATGACTTGCACTGAGAATAAGCATCTTTTGGAGTGATTATCAAGGCCTTAGAAACCCCTGCACTCTGCAGATGAGGGGAGAATTGCTAATAGAAAGCCTCACTTTTCTCTTTTCTTTTCTTTTTATTTTTTTGCAATATGTGAAACAGTGTTGTTACTATTATGAGGCATCAGAACAAGATGACAAGTCTGCTGCATAAAAATAAAAATAATAAAGCCCTTAGAACAGGAAACGTGGCGTGAAAAAGTCAGAAAATGTCATGGTAATGAAGGGAGAGAAGCAGAAAGATAGAAGAAAAAAACCACATGACCATGAACCAGAAATATTAACAAGCTGCCATTAAAATAAACTGCAGGTCAACAATGTTATAAACACAACTCTTAAAGCAAATATCATGTCAGTTAAACAGAAATGCAGGTGCTGATGATCCTTAAATAGATGTGCCTAGCAGATGATTTTTTTTTAAAAGACAGGAAAAAAGATAAATTAATTTTATGCATTAAGGCAACTGGGATGGATTGAAGGTCAGTAATATACCTGTTTGAGATTGAACCTAATCTATTTAAGTCAGTGGTTAAAAGGATGGAATAAAAATGAGACAGAGGTCAAAATAAGTCCTCCTGTCTCTCTGCAGTGTGCTAGATGGGTGACTGAAAGGGTCATACTATAGGGAGAATTAATTTAAATAAAAATCAGTTGTAAGTAAAGCCCTGGTTGTATGATATTCTTATATGCCTGCTGTACTATGTGAACAGAATCAGACAGATATTAATCATGTAGCAATAGTTGTAAGACAGACCAGTGCTTAAAACTAAGAGAGTTACTTATAAGAATTGATGGTGATGACGCCAGAAATGTGGTTGCTACAGAACAGAGCAAAAATATGATGTCAATATAAAATTGAGTGGTGATATCTATGTTCGAGATTTGGTATTCAAAGATCTTGTTGCAAATCACTGTGATAAGATGGAGACAAATAGGGCACCACTTGGAGAGAAGGTCTCTAGAGCCAGACTGTGTGCTAATGATGTTTCTTCAGCTAGTCTTGGAAGGTCTCACAGATGACTGAATTTGCATCAGAACTTGCAACATATTTTATTTAAGTAATTTTCCTAGTGTGCATCCTTGCTCTGTTAACTACTGAAATCTGTATAGACTCCTAGGCCGCGTTCCCATTACAAGCTTAAAACGGTTTCAAAACAGTTTCAATCCTCGCAGTCCCCACTGCAGGTTGGCTTAACATACTTTCCGCGTGTTAAATCGCCCCAAAGCATTGTAAATGTTAACACTCATTTCAACAGGTCTCACTCCGGTTCGTGCGCTTGAAATGTTTTACATTTTTTGCTGTGGGAATGGAACAATTTTAGTGGGATGAGAATGAATGTTTAGGGTTTCCCTCCGCCAGTAGCTTGCTTCCAAAGATAGTGATTTCATTGTAAAAATCCACCCCTTACAGCAGCCGTTACACTGTAGCAATCCACCTACTTCACACCGGATAACAATGTTGCAATTTGCACAATTTTGGCTCTTTGGAGTTCTGAGCTTTAGAAAGGGAAAAGAAAGGAAAGCAGCTGCAGGTTCTGGGAGATGTGTGAATGTTGGCTGTGGCTGTGGAGTGAGCAGGTGAAAGGGGCTTGAGTTGTTGCTGCTGCTGTGTGCCCTGGGCAATGGGGAGAGGAGGGGAAAGAATCGCTGGCTGCCTGCTGCCGTTTTTCCTCCATCCAGGCAAGCAGCAGCCACCCAGTCACCCAGCTAGGCTCTGTGAAGGGGTCCCTTATGGGTGGTGCGTTCACGCCAGGAGGAAGAGGGCAGGGCAGCCCCAAAAAGTGGCTTTTAGAAAGTTGCCACTTGAATCCCTCCTTGAATCACGTACGTCACGTACAATCCTCAGAATCCAGATCGAACGCGATTAAGTTGAAAGTAATGGGATCAAGCAAATTCGTGTTAGCATCTGGTTCTATTATTTTGGTTTAGGAAAACCATTTTAAGCTTGTAATGGGAACTGGGCCCTATTTTCTCTCACTTCCTCCTGTGGGGCTCGTGGGTAGAGGACCAGAGCTTCTGCCTGTCTCATTGATGAAGTCAGTGGGTCTGAACAGCCTGGGCCTGTCTCTTCCTGGCTTTTCCTTACAGCAGTCTAAAGCCATATATCTCATGGGAAATGTGAAGAGTCCAATATTTTCTTCTGTTTGCTTCAAAAGACACTGCTGTGTTTCTGTGCTTAACTGTCAATGGGCAGTGCACCTGTCTTTTCCACTTCCTCAGCACCATAGTTTTCTTGTTAGATACTGACAATTCTTTTTTAAAAATTATACATAAGAGAAACACATGCAGAAACACAAACATCCTTAACATGAAGTTCTAATTCTGTTTTCTGTATATAGCCAAGCCAACAGCAGAGCTCTGAAGAAACTGGAAATGCTTCTTCTTCTTCTTCTTCTTCTTCTTCTTCTTCTTCTTCTTCTTCTTCTTCTTCTTCTTCTTCTTCTTCTTCCTCCTCTCCTTCTCCTTCTCCTTCTCCTTCTCCTTCTCCTTCTCTTTCTCCTTCAGGATCCAGGTTTTCATGTGGCCACATTTTAATCCAGCAGAAGAAAGTCCTTTTATTCAACATGAAATGTGTTTTCATAAATCTGATCACAGCAAACACAGCTTTCTCATTCCAGCTCCGCCTGCATGGGACAGAGTGGAATGGCACACCTCCCTGGTATGGTATTCCATGGGGGACCCGTATGACAGAGATGAGAAATGTTATTGAGATTTCTTTGTGTGGAAAGTTTTGTCTTATTTGATGTGCTTTCCCACAGACTGTTGCTGTACAGTTCCACAACAGACGCATCACGTAAGTACACTGTTAATGGAGTTCAGCTCTGCTCTGACAGAAGGTTTTTTTCCACCTTTTCCCCTGGTGCTATGATTATAGATGTAAGAAATACACCCCACTATATATTTATATATCCATATATGTGTCCATGTAAATATGTACACATACAAATATACTTGCACATTGAAAGGGAAGAAAGAGAAAGGTCTTGCAAATGATCAGATTATATCTTATTTCCAAACAGCCAAAAGAATGTGTCATTAAACTATCTTACCTATTATCAGAAGGCCAGAAAAATCCATCTGTTAATAGCTTGATAGAAATTAATTCAAAGAAAATTCTTTGTCCTCCATATTGACCCATAAGAAAAGACTTGGTGCTTACATTTAGTTTGCATCAGAGTTTGCAAATGTTGAGTTCCTAAGTGCTACAAAAATGTGTTAATAAAGAAAGGAAAGGATAAGAACAGATTGTGTTTTTTTGTAATTGTCACCATTTGGCTGCAGAAGAAGATTTGTTTCCAGCTTTCCAGTGAAGGGCAATGCCCTTGTCCTACATGATGACTTTTAGCTCCTACTGATCTTTTTGTAATTCACACAGTGATCTCATGTAATCGCTTGCATCTTCCCATTGGTGTTTGTTTTTAAACACATGCACAAACACCTGCTCTGCCAGTGTGAAACCCTCATCTATCATGACTACACACTGGTTTTTAGTCTGTTCTAAGTTGGGAAAGCGCTTAGACTCCAGTTTACTCTTCACATTCAGTTTATTAAGAATAGCAGTTTTCCATGTGATGGCTTGGAAAGTTGTGAGCTCTCTTGCTGTCATGCCTGCTCCTAGCTATTCAACAGGGCTATGTTTGTAGTAAATAGAATGTGAGAAACATCAATTTGGTCCTCTGAGAGCGTGCGGGGGGGGGGGGGGAGGCAGGTTTTCATCCATGAAAGTGACATCTGATTGAAAGACTGTACGGTCCTTCTAGCTTTCATTGTACATGTTTGTTTACAGAAACTGTAGATTAAAGTATGAAAAAGCAGCAGTGATATATTTTGTCCTTCCAGTAGCCCTGCAGTCTTCAATAGTAATTGCTCTGCTGAAGATCTTGAGTCCCGTAACCCACTTATCACCAGGTGACCAGGTATTCTCAACACCGGACATTATCCTTGTTGACTAGGGTGATGGAGCAGGGTTCATTTCATTCTGGTCCTCCTCAACACATTTACTAGGTTTGCAACACATTTTGTCTGCCCCCTCAAAGAGCCCTGCCTGGTTTGGGTGGCATGCAAGCTCCCCAACACACCAATTTAATGTTCAATGGGAGGTTGTTTTTGTTTCTTCCTCCTCCTCCTCCTTATTGTATTTGCTCATGGTGCTACCTATGACTATCACCATGGGAGCAGATATGGGAGTTTCCTATGACTATCTGCACTGAAGAAGAGGGATTGCAAACGATCAAATTGTCAGAGTACCAAACCATTCATAACCACCTACTGGGCTATGTGGTGGTGAAGGTGGTGGTGATGATAATATAAATCTACCTTTACCTGTCAGTTTTTGAGAAGGACACGCTAGTGGAGGATCAGCAAGGCCTAATTAATCTAACAAGAAATGGCCCGTGTCACTATGACAACTAGGTAAAGTAGTCCTTCCAAAGACCTGTCACTATTTGTGATGGATCTGCATGCCTGCACACATGCGGGGAGGATGGATTTGGGAAGACAGATTGGAGTGGGTGCTGTGTGGATGCACCAGCACCCATTCCAATCTGTTCTCTGGCTCGCGTACTGGCGCCGCCACCCCCAGAGCATGAAGCTGGATCATGGAGCTGCCAGTCACCACGTTTTTCTGGTGGTGACCGGTGTGCGAGGGGAGAGCTTTGGAAGTAGGCAGTCATGCTTCCGCCCTTCCAAACATGGCCGCCACCAGAATCCGTCTCTTCCCCTCATCGTGTGCGGAAGCGTCCGGCTTCCGCACATATCCAAGGGGAAGAGATGGATGTGAGACCTGATTTTTCAGGTCTTACATTTAATCTGGATTTTGGATGTGAGACCTGATTTTTCAGGTCTTACATTTAATCTGGATTTTGGCAGCAAAACCCGTTTAAAAATCTGGTCTTGCATGCCGAAATGCGGACGTGGCTTCCGCAAAGGGTCTCTAATCAGGTCCTCAATGTGGAAGCCGTTTAAGCTAAGTGTCCTTAGTCTTACCTTAGGGGCTGTTATACCGGTTTCCATAGTCAGTGCAGAAACACCCAAGAAATACATCTCATTGGAATGCATGAAAGGTTTTCTAAAGATACTTTTTGAGCATTGGCTCTTGAAATAAGGCACACTGCCCAGGACATTTTCCTTCTGATTGTGGACCAGCCCATTATATATTTTTGAAACTTTTTTTGTTTCTGAATGTGTTTCCTAAGCCCCCTCTCTGATTTGCTTGCTCTTCTTCAAGACCAAGTTTTCATCCTAAGTTGTGTAATTATTAATCTTCCCATGAAGAATGACAGTGAATAAAATTTTGACAAGATGAACAGATGGGGAATGGTTAAAAAAAGAAGAAGAGAGAACTTCTTTTAAGAAATCCAGATTTATAGATGTCAAAGGGTTCTGGGACATATGAGCTATATGTTTCATTTTTGATCTTGTTATGCAGAGAATCATTAACATTGGCTGAAAAAAAAAAAGCCCAGCAACTAAGAAGACAATATACCCTTTGTCTGGATTTTGCAGGGAAAATTTGGTAATTATTGGCCATTTGACTTAATGGAAACCTTTTGTTAAACTCTCAATGGCCATGTTCTCATATGCTAAATAATCAGTTTAGAGGCCAGCTTGAGGATTTAAATGTCCAAAAAAGATTCAATTTCTTTTGTGGACTAAAATTCCCCAAAGGACAGTAAGGGAAAGGGATACAGTAGTGGTCCCTTATAATGAAAAAGGGAGGTGATAGTGGGCTTTAACAAAGCTCAGCTGTGCTGTACACCTGGAAATAAAGTTGAGCTTGAGAGATACAAGAGGGAAGAGGAGAAGGAATAAATGCCGCACCAGGAAATATGCAGGGTGGGTGCCGTTTGAGCTTCCCATCCTGGTGATGTCACGGTTTGAAAGATGGACCGGGATCCAATGGCTAACTGCATGTGAGGTGGGTTGGTGAGGGCAGGAGAGAGGGGAGGAGAAAATGACCATGTCCAGCAAAGGAAAAATGAAGAACGGGAACAAGCAAGCCAGCAGATCCATATGCAAACTAGCCCTGATTTTAGCAATGTACTCCAGAAAAGGTACAGAAAGCCACAATCTTCTCCGGACAGTCAGAAGTGAAGATGGCCTTAAATACGATTAAATACCATGTCTGAACACAAAAGCTGTATAGAAGGTGGATTAAAACTTTGCTGTATTGGGGCCTGAATCACTTCAAAAATTACATATAAGAGAATGTATGTGTATTAGAAAATGACGGTTTAGTTCAAATTGAACCAAACTACATGCAACTTAGTTCAAATTCAGAATGAATTGAATCATGTGAAAGATATTTGATTTGAACCACAAAATGCATACAAAAATACACGTAAAAAACCCTTTGGAGGGCAAAATACTAATAAACTCAAACCGATTTGAATTAAGCCGGGCTGTTTAACCCTGTTCGACTGAAGCCCTTGATTTTGTTAGCGTTTGAATTGACCCACCACAAACCTGGATGTGATTTGGTTCAAATTTGACTCAGCAGAGGCACCTGGTGCGATCTGAAATGGTTCAGATTTAAATTGCTTTAACACATCCCTGTTCAGAAGATTTCCAAGTATTTGTTGTGGTTCATAAAATATTAACTGTCTAAATCTGTATCTCCACATAATTGTTAAGGTGTTCTGGATTCCTCCACTTTTGAGTATGTATCACGTAATGATTAGGGTTCCTTCCAGACTAGAGGATGAAATGCACCGTTAGTAGAAAAATTTCAGCTTACCTGGCCGCAAAGTCATGACGTCTTGTCCCTACCTCCTCGGCAGCTGCGAGACGTCTGTGGCACACGCGATGAGATATGCACCACATGGGATCAGGCAGCCAATGGGAGCTGAGCTGCAGGTTCAGCCCTCATGGGCTGCTTCTTGCTGTCCTGCTTGGATGGTGGGAAACTTCAAATTTACCTGATACTGTGGAGTGAGTGTTGATAGTTCCACAGCGGGTAAATCTGTAGTAGCGGTGTCATAATGTATCAGGCATCAGGCCCATGCACCGACTCCACATCGGAATGCACAGTATCCAGCAGTCTGGAAAAACCTTAGGAATCTTAATGCCTTATCTGTGCAAATCTTCGCTTGTATTAAATAATCTGTTGCAACTAATGACCTGTGGGGATGTACTTGGTAAAATCTTCTTAGGATGATTAGTTTTCCTGCTTGTTTTAATGGCAATTGATCTGGTTTTGTTTTATCAGTTTCACATCAGTTTCACAAGGGTCTGTTTGCATTTACCTGTGTAGTGGTTCCAGTTGCTCCTGGAGAAGCCCATCCACATGAAGGGAAACTGATCAAATTTGCCGATGACACAAAGCTAGGGGGGATTGCAAACACCAGAGAAGAGAGAGAGAGGATTCAAAAAGATTTAGAGAAACTCGAACAATGGGCTGCAACTAATAAAATGGTATTTAACAAAGAAAAATGCAAGGTTCTGCACCTGGGCAAGAAAAATGAAAAAAGCACATATACAATGGGAGGAATTCGGCTGAGCAGCAGCACATGTGAAAAAGACTTGGGTGTCCTGGTAGATCATCAACTGAACATGAGTCAACAGTGTGAGGCAGCTGCAAAAAAGGCAAACGCAATCCTGGGGTGTATTAGGAGAAGCATAGAGTCCAGAGACGTTTTCGCACGGGGCTGAACGGAACGCGGAAAAGACAGCTGTGGACACGTCATCCGCATTGCCCGCGCGCGGCTTGCGTTCCGACGTGTCCGCAGCTGTCTTTTCCGCGTTCGAAATGTAGAGCACTTTAAAGTGCTCTACACGCGTTCCAACGCGGACGAGCCGCCCGCAGCCGTTCGGGAGGAGAAGCGTTCGCGCCTGCTTCTGTCTCCCGAACGGCTGCGGGCGCGCCTCCGACGCCGCGCGGCTTTGACAATCAGCTGTTTGTCAAACAGCTGATTGTCGATCTGCCTCCGCGGCTGTCTGCGCGCCCCTTGCCGGCGTTTGCCGGCTAAGACAGCTCCGGGCGCTTTCCCCTTTTGCACACAGACGCTCCGGAACGCGTTTACACGCGTTCTGGCACGTCTGTGTGTGAAAGGGGAAAGCGCCCGGAGCTGTCTTAAGCTTTCTGCCTGAACGCGTTCCGTTTCGAACGCGATGCAGTGCGGAAATGCCTCTGATCACGTGAAGTTATTATCCCCCTCTACTCTACCTTGGTCAGACCTCATCTGGAGTACTGTATCCAGTTCTGGTCACCCCAGTTTAAAAAAGACGCTGACAAGCTGGAGCAGGTTCAAAGGAGAGCTACCAAGATGGTGAACGGTCTGCAAACCATGTCCTATGAGGAACGGCTTAAGGAACTAGGAATGTTTAGTCTAACAAAAAGAAGACTGAGAGGAGACATGATAGCTGTCTACAAATACCTCAAGGGTTGTCACAAGGCAGAGGGATCAGCCCTGTTCTCACTCTCTCAAGGAAGGACTAGAAACAATGGGGTGAAACTGCAGGGGAAAAGATTTAGTTTAGATGTTAGGAAAAAATTTCTAACAGTAAGAGTGATCAACCAGTGGAACAGGCTGCCACGGGAGGTGGTTGGTTCCCCTTCAATGGAGGTCTTCAAGCAGAGACTGGACAGCCATCTGTCTGAGATGGTTTAGGAGATCCTGCCTTGAGCAGGGGGTTGGACCCGATGACCCAGGAGGTCCCCTCCAACTCTACCATTCTATGATTCTATGATTCTATGACATGCCACAATGCTTCTGCTGCCCCAAAGCTCACTAAGGCTGCCCTGGCTTCACTCGTTGTGAACAAATAAAATCTTGTCCACAGCTTGTCTGGGAGCAGCTAGTGAGCTCCCTCCATTGGGTGCAGCACTGTGAGTGGGTGTAGTTGTGCAGCTGTGTCTGTGCAGCTGTGCACGAAGGTCAATTGCATGGTAACATTTGAGCATGCACTGGATGTTGCTGTTGTCATTGCCATGGCAATCTGTTCTGCCTGGGGCCGGCTGTCTGCACTTCAAGTGCTGCTGGTTTGGTTGGGAACTGCACCAGCATCTGAAGTGTCGATGGCTCTCTCTGCACTTTATCTTAGCCTCATTGGAATGATATTGTTATTTCCATTCCAGTGAGGTAAGTGGAAACAGGCTCTCGATTGAAAAGACTGAAACAAACAAATATAATGAATGGACTTCACGGAGCTTTAGCAATTCACAAAGAAAGAAATTGGTATCACTGGTCATTTATCATCACAATCACCCCATATTCTCCCCCTCCCCAGTATTTACTGTGCCTCCGCTTTGTAAAGATTTTTGCTTTTAGAAGATTAGGAACGCGTTGTTTACAGGAACAGAGCTAAATACTGGCAGAAACTGATATGACACATAGCTGTGATAACACCATTTCAAGTGTGTTTGAGAAAAGAGAACTAATTTCCATAACTACTCCTGCAGCTGTGGCTTAGAAAAAGAAAACATCAGCACAAAAAAGGGGGGAAAATTAAAGTGGTGGTGAGGTCAGTTTACCTTTCATGTAACTGGAAGGGAGCATTTATAGCATACAGTATAAAGAACATGTTTTCGGTGAGGTTTAATGAAACTCACTTTAATAATATCAGCAGTTTTATACTGAAAATTCAAACTCTGCTAAGCAATGGCCTACTTAGTATTGTATTTTGATTTAAATTGGCATAAAGTCCTGCAAGGCTGATTTTAATTGTACGTAGGCACTTTAAAATTCTAGCTTTTTTATTATTATTTTAAGGGCTACTTTTAAAAATAAGGAATATGCCTACTAACTCATCAAGTCCAACAACTAGTTTTCTCAGTAGCCAACCAGAAGCTGTCATGGGACGTATTATGGACTAGGGATGTTCACGAACATTCATAACATTTGTTGTTTGTACATTTGTACATGAATTGAATGTTAAAACATTCACACATTGGGTGTTTTTCCATTGTCAGAAAATACCCATTTTTGCACTCATTAAGGACCCATTTGGGTGTTAGCTGGATGACCCCATTTTCACCATGGCACCCATTTGGGACCCGATTGTTTCTACTGCCACTGGGGACATTTGGATCATATGGGTACTTTCTGGCCTTTAATCTAGATTTTCTGTAGACCCCATTAATGGTATACCAGAGGCATGTTGTCTGTACAACTCAGTGGTTCATTGTATCACTGCCTAGTATGTGGACAAACCTTGAAAAAGTGGGTCTACCAATTAGGGGTGTGCACAAATATTCTAAACATTCGAAATCTGGTCGAATTTGTTTGAATATTCCAAAACATTCATTTGGATTATTCAAATAACTTGAATATACATGTAGTATGTATCTGTACGAATATCATGTGTACCTGTACGCATTTGCGCTTAAATATGGGATGAAAAGAGGATGCCTACAGGATAAAACAGGATCCATACAAAATGTGTACAGATACATATAATGCATATGAATGTTGTCAACACTGGCCCCATTCCCATTACAAGCTTCCCTAAACTGAAATAACAGAATTGGATACAAATGCGAATTTGCCTGATCCCATTACTTTCAACTTAATCGCGATCGATCTGGGGGGGGACGACTCAAGTGGCTAGCTGGGTGACTGGGTGGCTGCCACTTGCCTGGATGGAGGGAAAACGGCAGCGGGCAGCCAGCAATTCTTTCCCCTCCTCTCCCCATTGTCCAGGGCACACAGCAGCAGTGGCAACTCAAGCCCCCTTCACCCGCTCACCGCCACAGCCTTAAAAAGATTCATACATCTCCCAGAACGTGCAGCTGCTTTCCTTTCTTTTCCCTTTCTAAAGGTCAGAACTTTCAGAATTGTGCAAAATTGCAACATTGTTATCAGGTGTGAAGTGGGTGGATTGCTACAGTGTAGCAGCTGCTGTAAGGGGTGGATTTTTACAGTAAAATCACTGTCTTTGGAAGAAAGCTATTTGGGGAGGGAAACCCTAAACATGCATTCTCATCCCACTAAAACTGTGCCGTTCCCATAGTAAGAAATGTATAATGTTTCAAATGCACAAACCGGAGTGAGACCTGTTGAAATGAGTGTTAACATTTACAACGCTTTGGGGTGATTTAACACGCGGAAACTGTGTTAAGCTAACCTGACGTGGGAACTGCGAGGACTGAAACCGTTTCGAAACCATTTTAAGCTTGTAATGGGAATTCACCCATTCATATCTTCAAATTCATATCTAACATTCAAATAAATAGATTCAGATGTATCCGATTTGAATCAATTTTTGTTGCATTTGGATTTTAAGCATTCGAATTGAATATTTTGACACTCAATTTGACTTGAATTCAAATGCAAGCCCCCCCCCCCAAACATTTGTGCACACTCTTACTTCCAATAGACCAGAACAGAATGTCATTTTGGTCACCCTAGTCTGGTCTATGCTCCATCCTGTGCGGACAGAGAGTACTAGGAAGAAATAAAAATGAACCACAATCCAGTCTATTGGCAATGCAGAAGGGCCTTAAAATTCCATTCCCATCATACTGATGTTAAGTGCATTTTCAGACTGTGCCCTAGTCAGAGATGGAGAAATGTCATTTTTCTCAGAGCGAACAGTAGGTCTGGGTGCCTGTGGATGGATAGATTCTTGCCTTGAATCATTTGAATCAACTCTCGGAAGGCTCCTAGGGGCTAGCTGTGAAATGAGTTCTCTGGGGAGCCTATAATCACCTCATTGACACTCCTGAGCTGCATTAATATGCACCTAGAGCCATGCTGGCAGTTTCCAGAGAGCAAATTACTGAGTTTCTCTTTCACACATCCTGCAGGAGTCTGGCTCATTGACATACAAAGTGGATGTTATTAAACCAAGACAGACATCTTTGAACTCTAAAATTCCAGCCTCCACAGACATTGCGGGTCCTACTTGGGGAGCATAAGAAAGAAAGTGTTTGCTTTTCTGGTGACTTTTTTCCTTCTCTGAATAAAACTGCAGAGGAAAAATGCTACTTTGGACAAATGTAAAAATCAATATCTTTTCTAGTGTTTCTGTATCAGGGGAGAGAGAGAAGGTTACTAGGGAATGCTCAGGATTTTTTGGTAAAATTCAGGCAGCATTAAGAAGAGCTGTCTCATGAAGGTCTCTTAAAACTAGTTTCTAATTTGGATTTCAGTGTCCACACAGTGCTTGAGAACTACATCTTTTCTTATTGCTGTGGTACTGAGTTTTGAGTGATGCTCTGGTTGGGAACTTCTGCCAAAGTCCCCAAAGCATTCTTGAGGTCAGGTGGTGTGTCAAGCTAAATTCAAGGATCTTCTTGACCTTCTCTTCTTAAGAATGCACAAAATTCTATTAGATGGCTCTTGGGTACTTATCTGTGAAATCTGAATATAGAAACAGACTGTATAAGAAACCAAATTACTGTCTCTTCCCATCCTCTGATCCCCAGTGGATTAAAACTGGGAGCAAGATTGATTTCACAATTGATAATATATACATTTATTCTTTCAGAAAAGACTTCTTCCACCTGGGTCTGTCTTCATAAATATGGTATTCTTTAATCCAGCTGTTCTCTTGTTCTTGAGATTTAGGACAAAGAAGAAAGATATGGTGGTATCTGGAATTCTGGGCAGGATTGGAGAAAGCCCAGATTCATGGATTACTATCACTGACGTTAGCACAGTAACAGCGGCGTAGAATAGAGACAATAGGGCCTTCATCAGTTTGAAGACCATATGGTAGTGGTTCTTAAACTTCCTAATGCAGTTCCTTGTGTTGTGGAGACCCCCAACCACAGGGGCGGGGCAGCTGGGAGGGGAGAGGGAGGGGCAGTGGGAGACTCATCATGACCCATCTGAAAGGGTAGTTTGACCCTTAAAGGGGTCACGACCCACAGGTTGAGAACCACTGCCATAGGAGGACGGAGGTCTAACTAATACATTCAGATCCCTGTATTCGCTGATCTCGTAACTGCAGTTTCGGTTTCTCATGGTGACCGGATCAGCCCTATCCCACCCCTGCGGGCAACATTAGGCCTACCTTAAACTCTTCCAAGGCCTGGGACAGGGAAGAAATGGCCTGAAATGGTTGATAAATATATTAAAATGTGTGTGAGAGTATATATATTGTGTGTGAGAGAAGCCAAATCTTTTGACATCTTTATAATAGAAAGATCTTACATGCTTCACAATTCTGTTGCTCCACTTTTCAAGCGCACTTACAAACATATATACACCCAAATTAACTTAATACCTATACATAATACAGGAATCTGGCATTTTGAATGCATTTTTAACTGAAGGTATTTGGCGCATATGCTCACTGTGGTTTCAAAATCCTGTAAATATTGGGAATTTTGTTGATTCTGAACATGGAGAAGGAGCTCTGCACTTATCTCTAAGTTTACCTTTGCCTTCAATTTCTTCTTATTTTACAGCCTACAAGAAACCCTGTATAAGGTAAGCCTGTGGTAAGAAGCTTCTAAGAATTATATCCCTTAGAATATATTATATACATTTGTCTGAAAATAAATGCAGTTGAACTTGGTAGATATTCATAGGCTTATATTACAAGTTACCAATAGCTATGTGGCACAGGAATTACTTAATCAAAATTCAACAGACAACTCAGCAGCTTGTGCTCAAGATTCCAACCCAATTCTCCAGGTGTTTGACTGGGTTTCTTTTCATTACATTTTGTCTAGTCCATGGATTAAATGCTCCGCTTTGAGAACTCACAGGGCTGAATTTGAAGCTGCAGTCGGCATTTATCTGCTGGGAGCTGAAACTGTGGGTCTGGATCTGGTAGGCACAGGTCCCAAACCAGTATGGATCTGGAACTTTCATAAGATTTGAAGCTGGCCCTGACAGCCAGGGGAAAAAATTCCTTGGAACGCTCAGGGAACCCAATGCAGCAATGCAGGAAGACACTCTTCTGAAATTGTTCCCCTATGGCCCTGGTATGCCGGTAGGTTATCAAGGTCTACCTACATTCTAGTTTTAACCATTGGGCCCTTCCAATCTAGATTATGATCCATCTTGTGTAGATGGAGGGTACTAGCAAGAGCAGGACACGGGAGGTCCAGTAGAGGGCTATGCTGTTGTCTTATTTTGGTCTTCCCTTTGATTGCATTAGCATGCTGAATGGAGACTCCTGCCTTATATACTGGCCAGTACAGAATTGTCCAATCTTTATGAAAGAGCACCATCTCTAATATTACAACAAGAGTTTAACAGAGTTGCTGAATAAGACCAATGATTTACAAGGGTCAGAATTCTGTTCCCACAGCAGCTGACCAGATGCCCTGGGAAAGGTCACAAAAAGAACATCTGAGCTCAGTAGCAATCCTAACTCATGATCAGGAGCAACTATTTATAAATACTAATACTCACTTAGGATATGAAGTTGTCCTCGGCAGTTACTAAATTCCATGAAATAGATTGAAGAGATGAGGATTTTTTGTTAAAAAATATTACAGGTAAGAACCTGTTTTAACATATGTAAATGTGGATTAGCTAGACTTAGAGGCAGCCCATCTTCTGAGACCTTGATTTATAAATGTCTCCTTTTGTCTTGGATTTTGAACTGCCTGGGTAAAAAGGATAAGAGAAGAGTCAAAATCGGAACTCCTTAATTTCAGAGAAGTCAGATAAGTGACTATACTTTGGACACCTGCTGTTCCAGAAGGTGTGCATATGAATCAGGCCATTACAGAAGAGCCCTATGGATGTCTGCACTTCCAGTTTTTTTCCACTAAAAAGTGTCTTGCAGCACAGTAAAGAAATCTGAATTATTTGTAGATTTGTGGTTGGAAAGGGAAAATGGATATTTCAATTAATTAATTAATTAATGATAGCACATGCCAGACTGAGGCAAACAAGAAGCAATGTTACATGACACAGGACGTGACTTAAAAATTATCTGGCTTTAGGAAGGGTCGGCCACATAAATGTATTATCTACTAGCTTCTTGGGCTGAATTTGCACACATTGGTAGCCTTCACATACCTAGTGCCTTTAATCCATATGAAGGGCCATAAAATGCACATCCAAAATTCTCTCTCTAGCCTTTACTGTGTATTAGAGGGTGATGGGAACACTAGTTTCTGCATGCTACCACCTCTAGCAACACTTTTTTGAGCTTCTTTTTTAAAAAGTGTGTGGATGCAACCTTGGTCCTTGAAGCCTAGGGTATGTTTGAGGACAGTGATGGACAACCTATGACATGCGTGTCACAGGTGACATGCCAAGCCCTTTTGGGTGACACACATGGTCACCCTGGCACCTGGGCATGTAGTGCTTGCTTGTTCATGAAGTGTACTAAATACCAACTTTCAGTTGAAGATTTAGCAGAGGAAATTCAGCAACAAAAGTCACTAATGTAAAGAATTATTTGTTTTTGCTTTTAGTAAAATACATATATCAAAAATATAATTTCTTTACTACAGCTACAAATATCACAAAATTATGGATATTTCTCGATGTGACACAGGACCTGGGTTAAGCTAGGTTTTCTTGCGAATTTTGATACACTGAGCTCAAAAGGTTTGCCATCACTGTTTTAGGATTTACATTCAGTTCTGATATAACCACAACCAGGCATACCAGCAGTGAGGGCTCCCACAGAGTACTTCTGAAGGGTTGTGGGGGAGGGCTAGGTAAGACTGATGTTCCCACAGCCCCATTTTGGTTCACAGAATGTCAAAGTTTAGTAATATCAAAGCCCTGCCCTCCCCTTCACTATTTCAGCCTAAAATGGAGATTGACACAGGCTGATGGGGAAGAAGATCCCAACCAAAGGTGAGGGCCCCAATTGTGTGGTCCCAACCCTATCTGGTCCACCCCTTGAGAGGACCCTCCTGTATTAATAGAGCTTTCAGTGTATCATCTTGTGAGAAAGTGTATGCAGAAGTCAACATTCTGTTCCTTTGTGAGCCAGTTTGGTCTAGTGGTTAGGGAGCTGGACTCTTATCTGGGAATAATGGGTTTGATTCCACTCTCCCCCATGATGCCACAGCTCTCTTCTGAGCTCTCACAGCCCCACCTACCTCACAGGGTGTCTGTTGTGGGGAGAAGAATAGAAAAGCTTTGGCAGCCGCTATGAGTCCCTTTAAATGGGTGAGAAAAGCGGGGTAGAAAAGCCAGCTCTTCTTCTTATCCTATTATTCTTTAGTCCACTGATTTTCTTTATTTTTTTTGCCCAATATTTCTTCTTCTTCTTCTTCTTCTTCTTCTTCTTCTTCTTCTTCTTCTTCTTCTTCTTCTTCTTCTTCTTCTTCTTCTTCTTCTTCTTCTTCTTCTTCTTCGCTAAGGTGCTTTCAGTTTCTAGAGGAACAGTTTGCAGATGTCTGTAGGAATGCCCCAGTGACACATCAAAAGGAGGGCTTGGGAACAGTAAATATGACTGTGGAACATAACTGTTCACATGATATACTGCTGGCAATTAATAAGGAAAAAAATCAGAGGTAATCAAGGGGATTAGAGAACAGTGAGCTTTGGTTCTTCTGCTTGGAAATTAATTATAAGCCTAATTAAGGATATAATTGTAAAACATTTAAAAAGAAACATGATAGGTCACAGCAACAATATATCCATGAAGGGAAAAGGAGATTACCCTATTAAGGGTACTTTGAACATTAAGAAGGCAACATTTAACTCAAGGATAAGTATTTATTTTTATACCTTGATTGAAATTTAGCCTTTTAAAAAGTCTGCAGTTCGTCAGGTGAAGTTGTGGAAGCACAACATAGAGGGGCATTCTACAGAAGTGGTTCAGTCTTAGTCACTTATGAAATAACTAAAAATGATTATTTTTCTTTTTAAACTTAGGTTGGCATTCAAAGTTATCAAAAGATAATAACCAGGACAAAGTAATGAACAGATTAAGATAAAGGGTGCAATCAGGCAGGACTTTTTAAAGTTGTCCCTTTTAGAAAATGTGTCCCATCTCCTGGACAAAAAAATAATCCTTTGAAAGTGTTGTCTAAATAGGGGTGGGCATGATTGTAATTTTCAGATTCAATTTGATTTGAATATTCGAATGTTCGAATTCGTACAAATAGAGAAAAAAAAGAATGTATTCAGATCTGAACCAATTTGCATTCATTTGTATCTATTTGTACGGATATTCATTGTATTTGAAAATACAAATGTCAGCAACATTCACATGTGTCCGTATGCGTTCCATTTTTGTCCCTTATCTATCTGTACAAATGCGTACAGATATGTATGTAATTGTAATGCCTCCCGTCGTGTCTCCCGACTCCAGCACCTTGGAAGGGGAGGCGGAGGATGAGGAGGAAGACGCGCCCGCACCCACGCCTGCGCCCCCGACATTGCCGGGGGCAGACAGCGCCGGCCCAAGCGTCAAAGACCCTGCCCGTGAGGAGCGCGCAAACTCTCCCCCAGGTGAGAGCGATGAGGGAACCATTTGCCCCACCGCAGGTGTTGCGCAGGGAGAAGCAAATCACGCGCCGCTCATCTAGGATTAGACACCTGCAGAGAAAAGGGCGTGACGCAGCCTCCCCTATTTAAGGAGTTGGGTGGCGCCCAGAGCCTGTTGCAGACAAAGCTGTGCAACCTTGCTGTGAAACTGGACTCGTGCCTTGGACCTCGGAATTGCCTCTCGCCTTGCTGACCCGCTGGAACCCCCGACCCTGGACTGTGCCCCGACTTTGCTGATCACTGGACTGCCCCTCGACTTGCTGAAATTCTAGACTCCTGACCTCGGACCGCAACCCGACCCTGAGAACGCAACGCCCTGGACCACAGCTGACGTGCGTGCGCCTGCCTGCACGCCCTGCCGTCGTGAGACAGGACAGTAATGCATACGTATCCATATACATACAAATGTCTGAATAATTTGTACAAATGATTCAAAACATTCAAATTTGTTCAAATGTTAAAAAACCAAATGCATAGACATTTGATTCAAATTCAAATGTCCGAATTTGATCAAATTTGATCAAATTTTGAATGTTTCAAATATTCTTGCGCACTGATTATCCACTGGGCAGGAAATTCCCACCACTTTGCTAGTTTAGCTTTCTGTGACATCCGTCTTAAAGAAAGATACACTTTTATGGCTATGAAATCCTGAAGAGGTGACTTTTCTGAGGCTTCAAGATGAAAGTAAGATGAATGAAGGGGGGAAAGTCTGTTGTTTCAAACTCAAATTCACCAATAGGGTGCATGTTTAAATGTGTCTGATTACACTCAAAGTCATGCATAACAGAATGTGTATGCAGCATGCGGTGGTAGCTGGAGAGAAGAACTTACATCACATGTAGAAGCAGCCTTCTTGATTTTGCTCTTTTAAAAAGGTGTTCATCGAGAAGTGAATTGAGCCTCAGATTCTTCTTCTTTTACTTAGGATCTAAAAAGCTAACAAAACTGAGGCTGCAGCATGCTCCCAAAAATTGCTACAGAACCCTTTCCCTATTTCTAGCATAGATGGCCAACTTTCACTTAACCTTACTGAAGGCAAGGGGCAGCATAGCATCCATTGAAGTTGGTAAAGGACATGAACATTGGGAAAGTCTCAACTTATGTCTAAGAAGAAGCTCCAATGGCCTGTAGAACTGATAGCCCTTGGAACAAAAAAAGGGGTTCTCTTTTGAGGTTTGGTCTAGTGGTCAGGTAGCTGGGTTATCTGGGAATACTGGGTTGGATTCCCCCCCCCTTCTCTATGAAGCCAGCTGGGTGGCCTTGGGCTAGTCACAGCTCTCTTCTGGGTTCTCACAGCCCCACCTACCTCACAGGGTGTTCTGTTGTGGGGAGAAGAATTGAGAGCTTTGTCAGCCACTTTGAGGGTGCGTCTTCATGGCATAGTTATCTCGAATTCAAAACATTTTGAGTTTGCGCAGTTCAGACGGCACTTCGGATTAACACGGTATTTCCGTGTTAAAGGACGTTATCCCGATTAGAAATAAATCCTGATCTCAACAGGTCTCACTCCGGATCGTGCGTCGATACGTGTTTCCTTTTTAACTGTGTGGACAGTATCGTTCCGGGATGAGATTCAGTGTTAAGGCTGTCCCGCCCCCCCAATCGCACTGTAACCAATGGCTGAACGTATTAGAAGCACGTCATGTTTAGGGTTTCCTTCATTGAAAAAATCCACCCTCAAACACCCACTATAAACCTCCAGTCCTTAAAGCTGAAACACTGTATCAATCTAAGCACTTCACACCTTAAAAACAATGTTGCAATTTTGCGCAATTTCAGACCTTTGAAGGTTCGAAACAGTCGCTTTCAGCCCCCTTAAGGGTGAGAAGGCTTGTCAGCCACTTAGTCCCTTGAAGGGTGAAAACAGAATGTCAACCGCTTTGAGCCCCCTCTAGGCTACTTTGCCTCTGCCTGTGGTCACACCTAAGGTTTAATCCAGTTTCAGTTCACTTTCAGAGTGAGAGAATACACCAGCAAACTGACAAGCTGGTTTTCTTTCAGGGTTAATAACTCAGAAAATCCACCTTTAGACTAGATAATGTGGAAAGAAAACTACTGGTCACTTTGCTGATGTGTTCTCTCACTCTGAAGGTGGAGTGAAGCTAGATTAAACCTTAGGTGTGACCACAAGCCAAGGTCCCTGTGAGGTGGGGGGGGGCGGAGTTCCCTCCCGGCCACGGGGGGAAGAGCAAGCAAGGAGCCCCCTTCGCCCTCTTGTCCACCCCTTGGCTCTCCTCCTCTGCGGGGCAAAGTGGCGGCAAAGCGGCGGGAAAGCGGCGGCGGAGCCCCAGGGAGAAGCCGCTAGCGCCGCAGCGCCGCAGCGCCTGGATGGATGGATGGATGGATGGATGGATGGATGGATGGGTGGATGGGTGGATGGGTGGATGGGTGGATGGATGGATGGATGGATGGATGGCTGCTGCTGCTGCTGCTGCTGCTGCTGGGAAGGGGGAGGGTGGATTGGGCAGGGAATTCCCGGCGGAGCATGATGCAAAGAGAAGGGAGGGTGGGATCCTGGCAGGGAAAACCAATCACAGGAGAGAGTGTGGGCAATGGGCAGGAGGACAATGCTGCCATGTGGACTCCGAGTATTGATCCCGCGTTAAGGCTGCCATCGGAACCGGATCAACTTGCAAGTTGTCTGGACAGCTTTGTTCCGTTTCTTTTATTTCGAATTCTTTAAACTGAAATAACACATGCCATGAAGACGCGCCCTGAGTGCCCTAAATGGGTGAGAAAAGCGGGGTAGAAAATCCAACTCTTCTTCTTCTGACCCCAAAATGATATTTGAGCAAAAAACAAGCAAGCAAACAAACAACAACATCCTTTGCTAAATCCAATAGACAGAACATGATTTGGCCGGCCCATATCACTACTAATACTGCACATGCACATATTGTTTGCATGTAGCCTTCCAACTGAGGAACACCAGATGGCAACATTATATAGTTTTTGTTACCCTGGTTAAAGCATGTCTCTTTTACCTTGGACCTTTAAAGGTAAATTCCTCCTAATGTTGCTCCACAGAGGATATGGATGTCAATTATGAATTATATAAATCATATGCAAGTATAATATATAGATTTTAATCATGCTTTAATTGCTGTTTATGGTTTTATTGAGAATCTGAAACCGGGCTGAAGAATGGGAAATAAATAGGTTGGAAGTATGAATATAAATATCTTGGAATTAAATCTGATTAAATCTATACTCTCTGATTTAGGTGCAGGACTCATATGGAGAAGCCTCTTCTGCATGCCGTTCTTCCTATGGATGATCAGTGCTGAAAATATTTTGCTCGCTTCTTTAGAAGCATACAGATTCTCTTCTACAGTTAAGAGGTCACTGCAGTTTTTTATATTGTTGATTTACCCGGTGAAGCATTGAGAGATACTATATAACCAAGAGCTTTGACAGTTTAGCTGTTCAAAGTACTCATCATTTGTAGCTTAATCTGCATTCCACTTAAGGATGCAAACGTTAATTGCACTAATTGATAGACCAACCCCCCAGTAAATTAATATAAGAAAGCAAATCTTAATAGGTTGAGTTATGAGTTGAGCACCCTACCAGTTTAAGATTGTTTAGATTGTTTTGATTATGTTACTTCAACAGGAAATGAAAATGTTAAGAGGTGGCTTAATATTAAACAATAGCACATGTTGCTACATTGTCTTACACGGCATGTGCTATGTTACACTGAGATTCTGTGGATGTCAGGATTGGTTTATTCCACCCTGCCTATTTAGAAACAAGGCTCCTTATGTTCAGGAACACCCTTTCTCCTTCACATTAAGTAAAGCAGTGATGGCGAACCTTTTGAGCTCGGTGTGTCAAAATTCGCAACAAAACGTAGCTTAAATCAAGTGCTGTGTCACATCTAGAAATATCCATAATTTTGTAATATTTGTAGCTCTAGTAAAAAGTTATATTTTTGATATATGTATTTTATTAAAAGCAAAAACAAATAATACTTTACATTAGTGACTTTTGTTGCTAAATTTTCAGTTGAAAGTTGGTATTTCATACAATTCAAGAACAAGCAAGCACTACACGCCCAGGTGCCAGGGTGACCATGTGTGTCACCCAAAAGGGCTTGGTGTGTCACCTGTGACACGCGTGTCATAGGTTGGCCATCACCGAAGTAAAGCAACTGCATCTCTTAAATGCACAGTGTGTTGTCTTCACACTAATGGGTGCTTCTGCCTGTCCAGTTTTCAGCAAAGGACTCCCCACTCCTTCCCCTATGGCAGGATTGACTTTGTGAGACTCAGACTGATCCTGTCAGGGAGGGGAGGAAACCCCCCTTTCCTCTCAGATCACAGCTGGGGATTCCCTCACTGCAGATCAACAGGTAGGGAGGAGGGCTTCTCCTACCTTCCAAATTGAAGTGTTTGTTTGTTTGTTTTTCAGTCTGAAGGGGTTTTGAAGACATGGAATGGCCTCATGGGACCATTGCCTGCATTCAAACAGGCAAATGCTACCAAGAGGACCAATAAATCCCCTCAATTGACGGCAGTGGTAGGAGCAGCAAGGACATGGCCATGAGAGAGAGAGACAGATTGTTTGAGGAGTTCTCAGAGCTCTTAAAACAGTTCTGCCAATTAGGCTGTGTGTAGAAATAACACCTCAGTGTGTGGTCCTCATGTGGCCTTCTCTAATCCACCTTTTCTAGCACAGAATGTTCAGCAGAGGGTGAAGGGGCAGACTGGTGTGTGAACAATCCCATCTCAAAGCCTTCTCTTAGGTACCTCAGAGACGCTTTTTGGGCTGTGTCTGATCATGACCTTAAAAGTCATAACAGTGCCTATGGTAGCAAAGTTAATACCCTCCACTATTTATTTATATTTCTACCTCACTTTATACCCCAAGGTCTTAGGGTAGATCACCATAAAATCACTATGAAAATGGGTAAAATGTTTGTTATTCCAAAGGATCCTGCAGATTCTGGGGTAATATCTGATTTTACTATAGGGATATTTGTTCAAGGTCATACCCAGTAACAGTATCTACATGGGGTCAGACTATTCCCTCAACTGAAGGCAGGGTAAAGAGGTCAGATATATATATATATATATGTCTGACTATATATAATGAAGGTGCCTGATGCACCTCCAAGGAGAGGAAATCCCTAGTCTGGGGTTATCACCAAAAATGGTCTCGTATGAGTCATCACCATCTTAACTGGTGAAGAGGGTCTTACTGGGAGATCTTAGGCTATGATATGTGCAATAAGAGTGCAGTGTTGTGGAGATAGGGTGCCATCATTGCATGCAATGTGTCATGGAGATTCTACCTATGTCTGGTTTAGCCAGAGAAGGCAAGAGGTGAAGCAATGATAAATAAAATTATTTAAATGCATGACAACTTGTAGTATATCCATCAAGAACAAAAATCTATTGGTTTAATCATGGAACTTAGGGATGGGGGGAAAAACATGGATACATCCCACACCACTAGCTCCTCTGAATTGATTTACTCTTTGAAACAAACCCACAGCAGCGTGGAACCAAGACATAGAAGGAATTATTGTGTCCACGTTATTCCAGTAACATATAAAGCAGATATATATTTAATGCTAACTAATAAAAGACTGTAGCAAAAATTTCTATTATATCCACGTTTCTGCAGTATACTGAATTTTATCAGGAAAAGCCTTTCTTTGTCAAGGTTATATTTGTGAAGTATTAGTCTATTAAGCTTGACTATGGTTCAGTGTATCTCCTGGCTTTATAATGGCAGCACTGGGTATGACCTTGCACAAATATTCCTACAGTAAAATCAAGTATTAGCCCAAAATCTGCAGGATCCTTTGGAATCACAAACATTCCACTTCGCTTTTATTGTTTCCTTTATCCAATGAATACATATCCCAGGTTTTTTTTTTAAAGAAATCCTCTAGATGGCACTGCAGAATGCATTATTCAAACATTTTATATGATGTTGTTAAATGGGCAGTCTTATATAATTGTCCTCATAAACCTCCCCACCCTTCAAAATAGATATGAATGAATTGCTTAACAATAGGCTAGGGGTGGAAGAACAAATAAGCAAATGAATTAGATTAATAAATTAAAGCAATCCACCAATTTAAATAATTAAATCATATTGGACATAGCAGATAGCTGATTCCCAGGGAACTTATAAATTATGTTTCTTCACATTAAGAACACATTCAGAGCACTGAGACACACTTGTTTCTCAGTTAAAACAGAGGTGCATCTAATGCACACAGAGCAGGTAAATCAGAGCATGTGTCTGTGTGTGGAGCCCTCACATCTCTAAAGCCACATCCCCATTATAAGCTTAATCCAGTTTCCCTAAACCGAAATAACAGTACTGGATGCAAATACAAATTTGCCTGATCCCATTACTTTCAGCCAGAATCACGTTCAATCTGGATTCTGAGGACGTACATGACTCAAGGGGGGGGGGACTCCAGTGGCTACTTTTTAAAAACCGCTTTCTGGGGCTGCCCTGTCCTCTTCCTCCTGGCATGAATGCGCCACTCATAAGGGACGCCTTTACGGAGCCTAGCTGGGTGGCTCAGTGGCTGCCGCTTGCCTGGATGGAGGAAAAATGGCAGCGGGCAGCCAGCAATTCTTTCCCCTCCTCCCCTCATTGCTCAGGGCACACAGCAGCAGCGGCAACTCAAGCCCCTTTTGCCCGTCACCATCACAGCATTTAAAAAACACATCTCCCCAAACCTGCAGCTGCTTTTCTTTCTTTTCCCATTTTTAAAGGTCAGAAATTTCAGAATGGCAAGATCGTTATCAGGTGTGAAGTGCTTGGATTGCTACAGTGTAGTGGCTGCTGCTTTAAGGGGTGGATTTTACAGCTTGCTTTGGAAGCAAGCTATTGGGGGAGGGAAACTCTCATCCCTTAACACGGAATGGTTCCCACATTAAAAAATGTAAAACATTTCAAGCGCATGAACCGGAGTGGGACCTGTTGAAATGAGGATTAACATTTACAACGCTTTGGGGCAATTTAACACACGGAAAGCGTGTTCAGCCAAACTGACGTGGGGTCTGTGAGGATTGAAAACGGTTTGAAACCAAGATAAGGTTGTAATGGGGATGCGGCCATAGTCTTCTCTAATCCAGCTTCTCTAGCAAATATTTTTTTTTTTGCGGGGGGGGGGAGATTACTATGTGAACAATCCCACCTCAAAATGTGTCTGGCATCATCCTTAGTCTACATTAGAGGGTGGCCTAATGGGTCAGGAAGTGGCAGTTAAAAAGAGAAAGCTAGAAAAAGGACTCAGTTACAGGAGATAACTATTCTCCATGGGCATGCATTGTGAGATCAGGGGTTGATTCTGCACTGGCTGGTATACCTGCCAAGCAAGCTTACTAAAGCCTTCCTTCTACCAGCTGGTCTAGACTGGTGGAAGCTCATGGCTTCCTTAGCCAGTTTGGTCTAGTGGTTAAGGAACTGGACTCTTATCTGGGCATACCGGATTTGATTCCGCACTCCCCCATGAAGCCAGCTGGGTGACCTTGGGCTAGTCACCTTTCACAATCCCTGATCCATCCCAAACTTACCTGGCACTTCACTACATGCCAGGTAAGTGAAATCACTGTTGTAATAGCAGCGGTCGCCTCGCTGCAGCAATGTCCATGTGCACCAGGTAACAGGGTATGCAGCTTTGTCCTATACCCCCTTTGCCTGGTAGAGGTGCAAAGAGTGCACACCTGGGCGTACTAGCACAGTTTTTTTGCTCCATCACTATCTGGGCAAGGATGGTCCAGTATGTGCAATGGAAGTGGCTCTGTACGGTGTGGATGTCTCTCAGTCTAAACAGTTCCGGTAATAATATTTCTTCTCAATCTCTTCCCTCTGGAATATTTTTCAACTTCCCAGTCTAACACACAAGATCTGGCATTGCCCAGTAGTACTGTGTACAAATTGGGCCCGACCCTGCTCAGCATTTGAGTTCAGACAAGATCAGCCCAAGACCAAAGATATTATGGGTGTTTAGAAGAAACAGCTGTAAATCTTTTTTATATATATATTTTATGTGCTCTGTTTTGTTATGGTTTTAATTTGTTTATGTTTTTGTCACGCACATCACTCTCAAGAAGTATATCTCCAGAAGTTTTCAAGAGTAAGAAAAGTATTTCATCTTATTAATGTTTTAGTGTTGGTTGAGAACTGTTTCTATTTCAAAATTCTTCTACAATGTGTTATCCGGTCTGTCACACCTTGGAAGCAGAGTGGTATATACACTTCATTTTGTAGCCCAAAGTACAGAGGTACCTCGACATACAAGTGCCCCGACATACAAGTGTTTTGAGATACAAGCCGCCGAGTGAGTGATATTTTGCTTTGAGATGAGAGCAAGATTTGAGATACGAGTATGTAAATACAGTACAGTACATAACAAAAACAACTGAGGTGGTATTTTGGGAGCTGGAATGGATTAATGGGAAAATTGCTTTGAGATACGAGCGATTTGACATAAGAGCAAGGTTACGGAACGAATTAAACTTGTATGTCAAGGTACCACTGTATAGTAAGTTAGGATTGTAGAGGTTCTTTGGGCATTGTATCCTCAGAAGAACAAGTGGTTAAAAAAAACCCATTTATGTATCTATTCTCTTTTTATCTCTGTTCAAACATTATCTTGAATAGCTTGTGCCAGTTTAGCTAGCCTTTTCTCCAGGAGTTCTAATTTACAATTACATTCTTACATTTTTTAATATATTTTTTTAAAAGAGACCTGCTCCATTTCTATGAGTAATTTTCTCCCAAGCTCATAAGATTCTTAATTGGGAAATGAATAGTTATTAATGTAGTATTTAGACAGCTACTGCACTTTGGGGCTGTTTGTTGTGCTTGGTGTTCAATTGTGTTTAAATGTCAAATGAAAATAATGATTTCTGTGAGCCCAAGTACCAGCCTGTGATTTTGTAGTCTCTAAATATTTACCTTGCATACATTAAAATAGGTAGCTTGCAAGCTGCATTCTCGGAGCATGCAAACAGTTCAGATTGCTCATAAATGTATCTTTTTGCAGCTGGCATTCCATTGTCTGTGGATCCCCACAGCAGCTACTGCGCTATGCTGTTGGAAAAGAGTGGAAAAACATTGCCATCTGCAACTCCAGCTTGCAAATTGCATCTTGCAATCGCCTTCCATTAAATAAAGACCCATTTAACAATATTTTGGCTTTTAAATTAGCAATTGATACCAGAAGGCTTTAAAACTTGCTATATTTCTAATGCATGTTGCATTTTCTTTCCTTTGCTTGGGAGGTATTGTGGATCGAAGCCAGAACATGTATGGGAAAGCTATGGTTCCCTATGTGTCTTGGGATATAATTTTCTGCCACCTTTGAGGATGTGGTCACATTTAAGGTTTAATCCAGCTTCAGCTCATTTCTCTCCATTTAACTCAAGAGTGTCATGTGTTTTTCTTTCTTATACTGACTGATTCAGGGGGTTATCGAGTTAGAGAAGAATAGGATATGGTTTTGAAAGATGAGGAGAAATGTCCCCGTGTTCAAACAAGGATTAATGGAGTAGGTTGAACAGCTTTCGACAGTCACATGGAAAATCAAAATCACTTCTAAGAGGAAGAGCCAAATTCAGTGGTAGGCCTTAAGTCACTTTTTCTAGCACATAGGCTATAGAAGAAGAAGAAGAAGAAGAAGAAGAAGAAGAAGAAGAAGAAGAAGAAGAAGAAGAGTTGGCTTTTCTACCCTGCTTTTCTCACCCATTTAAGGGGACTCAAAGCGGCTGACAAAGCTTCTGTTCTCCCCACAATAGACACCCTGTGAGGTAGGTGGGGCTGTGAGAGCTCAGAAGAGAGTTGTGAGTAGCCCAAGGTCATCCAGCTGGCTTCATGGAGGAAGAAGAAGAAGAGTTGGCTTTTCTACCCTGCTTTTCTCACCCATTTAAGGGGACTCAAAGCGGCTGATAAAGGTTTCTATTCTTCTCCCCGCAACAGAACCACCTGTGAGGTAGATGGGGCTGTAAGAGCTCAGAAGAGAGCTGTGACTAGCCCAAGGTCACCCAGTTGGCTTCATGGGGGAGGGCGGAATGAAACCCGGTATTCCCAGATAAGAGTCCAACTCCCTAACCACTAAAGTCACACCTAAGGCTTAATCCAGCTTCAGTCCACTTTCAGGGTGAGAGAACAAATCAGCAAAGTGAAAAGCTGTTTTCTTTTGCTGTTAAATAACTCAAGAAAATTTACCTTTGATATAGATAATTTGGAAACAAAGTTACTGATCACTTTGTTGATGTGTTCTCTTGCTGTGAAGGTGGACTGAAGCTGGATTAAACCTTAAGGTGTGACCACAGACATAGTCCTTGCATCACTCAGTGGACTTGGCATGCCCTCACTTTTCTATCCCTTTGCACTTACCTTAGTTATGTTGTTTTAAAATGGATACTTTTAAGAAAAAACCCACTTCTGGAGAAAAAGCCTTGTATATACATCCTTGTCACATTGCAAAAAAAGTACAGCACTTTTGGGTTTTGGCTTCTATTTTTCTTCTTTTGGAGGAAGGAGTTTGCGTTGGGTGCCAGACAGAAACACATTTAGTTGCAAGATGATAGCTGCAAGAGTGCAATTTAATCTAGCAAGGAAAGGTAAAAAGAAGCCCTATTGTGCAGTGCAAGATGAGTTTTAATAAATCCAGTCATGGTGAACACAGCTCCTCCTTCCTCTGTTTTTCCTTGTTTTGCAGAAGAACATGGACAATGTGGTGCCCATACCTATTTAAGGTGTTTATTTATGTTGACTGTAATGTATGTAATGTATTTATTGTAAAGAATTGTCTAGGTAATAAGCTTAGTTAGCAAGGACAGGTAAGCAGCAGGGCTTAGTTATTCTAACTAGCATAAAGGAGGGGAGAGAGAATATCCCGGGAGCAGCCAGTGAGGGTAACGGCTCATGCCAGGCGGGAGGTATTTAAGCCACCTGCCACGGGAAAGAAAGGTCCTTTGCTGGGAAGATTTGTAGGTGGGAGGATTCAGGTTATATTGACCTACACCCCGAGGGAAACTTACCAGCATTGATCCATACTTCTTGGGCTGTGATAAGCCAGGAAGGGAAGACTAGGATAGCCTAAGGCATTGGGGAACTACGAATGTATGTGTGTGGTCTTTCTGTGAACACTGATATACTTTGCAACTTATTTGTTTTACTTTACCTTTAGAAACCATTGTAACAATAAAGCTTGAGAGTTCTATTTTTTTTTCAAAGAAGAGTATTGCCTACAATAATTTACTAGAAAGCTAAAGAGAACAGTACTTTAGAAGGGCTACTATAGCTTTAAGAAGCAGGGAAAGCGGGAGCCAGAGAAAGTGAACCGCAGGGAGGCCGGTTAGAAACGCTTACCGCTTGCTTCAATAGAGAAAGGAGAAGGAGGGTGGTGTGCTCCCTTGCATGAGGCTGGGAAGGCATGACCAGCACTGTTCTTTTCACTACCAAATCTAAATAAATTCAGTCCTCTTAACAGGAGGATGGAGTAGGGAAAAAACCCACCTTGGACTGGGGGAGTGGGCCACCACAGACAGGCATTCAAACTCCCTTCTAAGTCAAGGCTAAAGGCAAGTGAGGGGATAATTCCTTGCTGCATCATATTGGTAGGGTAAGGTTTGAAAAAAAAAGCAGATTTCAAAAAGGTTTGACAATGTTCTAAACATTCAGAATTCGATCAAATTTGATTGAATGTGGACACTCAAATTCGAATAGAATGTCTCCACTTTTGAATTTAAACATTCAAATGAACGTCAAATGTTCCAAAACATTCGTTTGACTGATTAGAATCATTCGGTTGTACAGGTTAGTATGTATTGCATACGTATCTGTACGCATTTGCGCTTATAATACGGAACAAAAACGGGATGCATATGGGATAAAATGGGATGCATACGAAATGCGTACAGATCTACAGATTCATATCTAACATTCAAACAAATAGATTCAAATGTATCAGATTCAAATCAGGTTTTGTTGCATTCGGATTTTAAACATTTGAATTGAATCAAATGTTTTGACACTCCATTTGACTTGAATTTGAATCCAAATAAAACATTTGTGCACATCTCTAGGTAGAGTATGCACTTCTGCCTTGAGGTGCTACCAGTTTCAGAAATAACCAAAATAAAAGAGATGAGTCTGACCCACCTGGTGAAACTATGATACGCACACAGCAACCCAAAATGATCAATTGAAAGGAAACCTTTTCAAACCGCTTTATAGTTGCTTAAATTGTATGAAGTGCTTGCATTGAAGGCTGACTCAAAATGGAGGTGGGTCCTCAGTTTGAGTTTGTGTACTATTATTGTGTACTTGTGGATAGGGATGTACACAAATGGGTTTTGTGGCATTTGATACATAACAAATTGAATGTCAGAAAATTCATATTTGTTCAAATAGATCCTCTTTGAATGTGTTAGGATTCTATTCAATATGAATATATTCATACAAATATCCAATACGAATGCATACGTATAATGGATATAGATCCTTGATACGGATCCTGGATACGGGCCCTGTACCAATGCATTCATATCGGATATGTATCCTATACCAACGCATACATACTGGATAAAAATTCTATATGAACGCCTATGTATCAATATGCATACCATACTTATCCCCAGTTTAACAAATGTACAAACTAATTGTACAAATGTTCTGAAACATTTGTATCCATATGAATGTTAAGGCACGAATGTCATAAGATTCGATTTGTGTATGAATGTCTGAACTTGTACAAATTCATATGAATAACTAATGTTATTAATATTCATGCACATCCCTACTTGTGGATTCTGTTTTCTCTTAGAGCCCATGTTTATACTCATGTGCAGTTATGCCCTTGGCAATATGAGAGTCCACAAATAAGTGCCCAGGTGCACTTTTTCAGGAGCACTTTGAACCAAGAGAATGGTTGGTTTCATTTTAGGAATGTACACACAGTTGTTAATACGCTTCAAGCTCTCCTTTATGTCCATCTTTTTCCAGCATGTGAGGTAGGTATTCCAGCCCAAGTACTTCCAAACAGCCTAGCACGAATATGATGCAGTCCCATCCCTTTTTGTCTGGCAGCAGCTTTGCTTTTTTCTTCCCTCCCACCCATGATGGAGCCTACACAAACACCTGTCACAACCTACCAACAATTTTAACTCACTTTAGGCCTTCCAGCTGAATTTTATCAACTTACCAGAAAATCTACCCTTGCTCACTTAAGACGTTGAGCAGAGTTTAATTAAAACTTAGGAATAACCACGCTCTATTAGCATTTCCAGACTCACGATTGTTCCAGTGTAGCCAGGGTTCCAAAGGCCTCCCTTCTATGTGCTGGTGTAGTATAAGGGTGGCTGTGCCACCTTGCCCGTAAACTACATCCACTAAAATGACCATCTAGTTCAGCTTACTGGTACACCTCTTTAAAAAGGTCTATTGGTAGTCTAGTGGCTGCCAAATGAGACCACGGGGCGGTTTAGAAAGTATATGTCTCCATGTTATGATTTATCAGGGGGACTCATTTCAATGATGCAACAAAGTGTGCTGCTGAAATGGATCCCCAAGGGGTTCTGAAGCCAGAAATATTTGTTGCTGGCCATTGGAGCTTTTGGGAGCTGGCTCCAAAACTCAAGTGAGCCTTGGGGCTGGTGAGGAGGCTGCCCCGGAATGGTCATTCAAATGCAGACACCCTTGTCCCAGGACATGTGGACTGCTCCAACTGGTGAACCACTCCAGCTGTTCTAGTCTCACTGGAGTGGTCCACCTAAGGAAATGGTCTAAGGCCATCTCTGCACTGGGCCATATTCTGGATTATATATCAGAATAGGCACCTGCCACCCACATGCTGGTACAGACTATGGCAGGCCCCACGCAAGATTGGCTGTAGTCTGCACCAAGATGTGGGTGCCAAACCTCTGTTCCAGTATATAACCTGGAATAAGGCCTAGTATAGAAAGGGTCTCCTTCATCTGCTGAAATCTTTGCCAAGCAATCAATATATTGATGAAGTAAGAAAGTTGCCTGTAACCTTCATTATAAGCAAAAACATATTTTAAACAAAGCTCATGTAACCTTAAAGCTTTAAACATTAACTTCAAGGAATCAAATTGTATATTTAAAAAAATGTCAGAAAACAAACAGGCAACAAGACCGTGAACTTGTCATTTGCATTAGGACTGATCAGAGCTTTGGAATAACTTCAAGGTGGCTATGTTTGACCCAGGGAGTTTGCAAAGTTACAAGAATAATAACCTCCCAGTTGTTTTTGTCTCATCCCTGCAACTGCAAAATGTCATAGATGGTTCTGCAAAGTCCGTTTGAAATGATGCCCTTTAGCACAGATAAATCCAGGTTGCCAGATGCTGTCTTTTTCACAATTCCCATGAGTTCAAGTTTCTGAATGTGGGGGATGATATTCTTGTTGAACTCTTGAGCACAGCCTGAAGCAGCTCTATATTATTCCAGGAAACAAAGTGGCCTCTAGCCAGCCCAAGGGAACATTATCAAACCCAGTGTACTGAGTCCTGCTGTAGTACATGAATTTATTTTTGTATGATGTATGTGAATGAATGCACTCGCAGAGACACGCAGAAGTCAGCAGGGACAAAGCTTAGTAAACCACGCTTTTTCTAACACAGAAATTACAAGCACGCCAAAGGTAAAGATAATGGTAGTTAATCTGAATAAATAAATAAGCTGTATCTGCCAGACTCAGCAATGTCACTGTGTTCCTGCCACTAAAGATCACAGCCTAAGTAGTAATATAATTTGCCTGCCCAGAAGTCACTGAGGCTGCATCCCCAAAAAACTTATTTGCCTCTCTAGTCTCCCTCTACTGTCACTCTATTCAGCGGACTTTAAAAGTGCCCTGCACTTCCGGAATAAGCGTCCGCATGAGGCTCAGAAAAACGTGCGTTTAAAATGCACCTTCCGTCCCCACGGAAGCATGTTTTCTTTGCCTGCATTTTTTTCTCCCCGCCCCCTCTCTTGTTCAAAGGAAAAATAGCCATCGGTTCTCTGTTCGTCTCCCAGATCTCCGTCCCCCGAAATGGCTTCCCGTGTGGGCTGCAGCCATCCGCCTAGCGTTGGTTTGCTCATTCACTCTTAGGACTTTCACAGATCACTGTAATCCACCCGGTAGAGCAGCGGTGACTTTAAATACATCCACTTCACGCCTGATAACAATGTTGCAATCCATCCACTTCACGCCTGATAACAATGTTGCAATTCTCCACAATTCTGGCTCTTTGAAAGTTCTGTGCTTTAGAAAGGGAAGGGAAGCTGCAGCATTTCTGGGAGATGTGTGAATGCTTTATGGCTGTGTGTGCAGGCAGCAATCCCCTCCACTTTTGCCACGGAGCGCCGCCAAGGTAAATGCTGCGAGGAAAACCTGCGACTTTCAAAAAGAGCAATGAAAGTCTTCTTTAAAGGGGACATATTTTGTTGCGGGGTTTCCTGCTTTTGTAGTGCTGGAAGCTCATTAAAAACCCTGGCATGGGGGCGCTCAGGGGCAAAAAAAGAGTTTTAGCACACTTGAGAGAGAAACTCACACACAGCTATTTGTGTATATATATTTTAATATTGGCCACTGAAGAAGACTTTTCTAGTCGAAACGCGTTTGGCCTATTTTTATCTATATTTTATCTATATTTTCTTTATTTTTTTTATTTTAATACATCTTTTGACTGTGGCTTGTGGTTTACTTTTATTCCACTGTTTTTCTTACAGTGAGTTTTTAAATTTGGTGCTTTATATTATATTATTTGATTTAGTTTATTTATTATTTGCATTATTAGTGCATTTATTCTTTACATTATCAGTGGGGTCATTGTAACCCTTTTAGTAAATATCACATATATTTTTTGAGGGGGTATAGAACCCAATTGTTTGTTTTTTTAATTCCTCAGTTTGGGTCACTATGGTCACAGCTCTTTGTTCCCATCCTGAGACTTATTTTACAAGACTTTTTTAGATCTCCATCATCACAACAACCCCTGCATTCTGATAGGGTAAAAGTTCTGTGACTCAATAGTGTGTTATCACACATTGGGCAAAAGAGAAAGCAAATTCATGCAGTGACCACCCGCTGTAGTACGGTTCATCCCCCTTTAGACCTCTTCCCTGATCGCACCCCAAAAATGAAAACAGATTAACACTCTATAGCAGCTAGTAAGAATCAGGATTTAGGAAAGGGAGGAAAACCCACAAATAAAATGGTGTTCAAATATGGACTGAAGAAGGATTTATTTATTTATTTTGTACATACGTACATATTTATTTATATTTATATTTCTATCCCACCCTATACCCAAAGGTGTCAGGGTGGGTAACAACTTTTAAAAACCAGCATATCAAAAAAAAAAAAAAAAACAATATTAAAAACATTAAACCATATTTAAAAAAAATAAACCAACATGTTAAAAAACAGCATGATATCAATTAAAACAGTAGTGTTTGCAGTGGGGGGCAAACATAACCAACATTTAGCTGAAGGCCTCAGCAAAGAGGTACGTCTCCCCTGCCTTCCTGAACCTAATCAGAGAAGGAGCCTGATGCACCTCAAGGGGGAGACTGTTCCACAGCCTGGGGGTCATTACCGAGAAGGTCCTCTCCTGGATGCCCACCAGCCTCACTTCTGAAGGTGGTGGGACAACCAGGAGGGCCTCCTTTCCAGATCTTAAGGAGTGACCACAGGGTTTGAGACTGCAGAAATTTTATTTCCCAGTTTCATAGCCTGCAAGGGCGGGAGGTGCTGGCCGTAATGGATTCTGTAAAACCTCATTCTCTACTCCCCACCACTGTAATTGATTGGTTAGCACAGCCTATCAATCATTTGAAACTCTGTCCAAACCTGTAAACAGACAGGATTAGAATGAATGCAGAAGCGCATTCCTATGCAACCCTGCCAACAGAACAACAAAAATTAGAGAGTGGCTGCTGATTCTTTTTTTCTTTAGCAGCTACCTAATGCTCTATTTTCCTTAATCAGGTTGAAGCAGGAACCACCGTCTCTCTCTTTTTTCTCTCATCAGCTCTTCCAGCCAAAGCTGTGTGCTCACTTACAGATTTCTGAAAGGCTGGAATGTCCATGGTACCATAAATTATTGGCTCCCTTCACATGGGGAGAAACTGAGGTGATAATTCACTTGGAATACTGGGGAAAGAACTCTACAAAAATAAATATTTTTTTTTTACAATATTGCATCATTGACATACACACTCACATTCTGGTGTGATTTTGTCACAGCTGAATCTGATTTGATGGACAGTAAAAAGGGTGTGCTCGTCTCATCCCATCCTCATGCCATCTCCAGTCTCTTTTGGAAGTCCTTTTCCTGGACTATAATGTGCATTAGAGGTGGGACTGAACATACTGAATACTCTGAACCATCTCTGAGATGCTTTCACAGTGCTTTTTAATTTAATTTAATTTTATTCTCTCTCTCTTTTTAACTACATGTGAACACAGCCAAAGATTAAGTCCATGTAGATAATGTACTGAGGTAAAAAAATTTTTTCCAGACATTTCTAATCCGGAGTGAAAGTACTTACCTTTGTCAAGGCAATAACAGCAGCTGATCTGACTGATGATATATATAAATGATTTAATGATGCCACAATGGAGAAAGGCCTCAAGAGCTTTCTTTGCCTTCTCTCTTATTGTAGAGTCCTTACTGTTGCAAAAATCTACAACCTTAAAGTCCTTTCTGCACTTACCTTGGTTAATCCGTATCCACTACAGGGAGAGGAATCTGCATTGAGTGAGTTTTGGAGCAGCAAATGTGTGCTAAAGAGTGCTAGCATGGATGTAGGTCACATTTATAATCTGGGTTAGTGAGCCCTTAGCACAGTTTTGATCCTGATCTACTCTACTCCTGTGCAGATAATGTGTTCTCAGTGATTCATTGATCCAGATTGTCAGGCAATCCCCCTTTTTACACGTGCAGTCAAAGATCCAGATCTTCAAGATCTGGATCTTTGAGATGGGGTCATCCTGGAGATCCAGATCTTGAAGATGCCTGAAGACTTCATTGTGGACACCTTTAATCAGGTCCAGATGAAGTCCAGATTTAAGGGCCTGAAGGACCCATTAAATCCAGACTTCCCCTGCCCTCATGGGGAGAGGGTGCAGATGGGGCCTTCATTGGGGTCCTGGTGGAGACAGGACCTTCTCAATTGGTACCAATCAGGTTCCGAATGGGGTCTTAGAAGCATACTAAGCCCTAGTGGAAAAAGGCCCAATGAGTAGCTCTTTGTCCGGATCAACCAGTAAGTGTAGAATGGCCTAGATCAGCTAACTCCCCTTGCAGATTGCTATGCTGGAGACAAAATACCACCCAGCAGGAAGTAAATCTCAAAACTGTCACCCCAGCTCACATGATTGGAATTTTAGGAAGGCTTTCCTCAAACTTTTCCAAGTGGCAAAATGAAGCCAGCATTTGACAAGTTTGTACCAGCAAAGTTTCCTTTTGAGACATCATACATACTCACTTAGTATTATTCCAAGCCAGGAATGAAAACTTGTGCTCCTCTAGATATTGCCAGATTTCCCTCTGCCATGGGTAGCACAACCAACACTCAGGCTGTGGTCACAACTAAGGTTTAATCCAGTTTTAGCCCACCTTCAGAGCAAGAGAACACATCAGCAAAGTGACCAGCAATTTTCTTTCCACGTTAATTATCCCAAAGGTGAATTTTCTGAGTTATTTAACACAGAAGGAAAGCAGCTTGTCACTTTGCTGAGGAGTTCTCACTGGAAAGTGGACTGAAGCTGGATTAAACCTTAGGTGTGACCACAGCCTATGTGCTGGAAGACTGACTTAATTAAGGGGTATTACTGAATTTGGCTCTTCCTCTCAGAAGTGATTTTGATTTTCCATATGACTGTCCAAGGCTGTTTGAGCTGCTCCATCAATCTTTGCTGTGAATACAGGGACATTTCTCCTGTTCTTTCAAAACCACATCCTATTCTTCTCTAACTAGGTAACCCCCTGAAATAGTCAGTACGAGAAAAGGAAACATATGGCACTCTTGAGCTAAATGGTCAGAAAGGTGATTATTTTAAGTATTCCTGGCTAAAGATGTGTCATAATCACCTGAACTCCTTTTTTAAGAGTCAACAATGACAGCAAACCAACTAGTTTGTGGACAAAATCCTAGAGACGCAGGAACAATTTCTTTCTCCATCTGCCAGTAACTTTCTTGAGCTCCTCTAAGCTAATCAACTACTATCAGATATGTTGGTAAATATGTCCAGGTTCTGCAGGTGTCATGGAAGAGATGTCATGCAGCAAAATGCTTTGGGCTGACCCTGCAGGTAACTAAATTACCTTGGAAGGGAGAAGAATAATCACATCATTTTGGAGTTACTGCTAATAGTAAGTGTCAAACTCCTAGGTGTAAAAGCTCTTGCCCTAACTAGAATAGGAACATGGAGAACAGAGTGATTTGATGCCTTTACTGAGCATGGAAGGTGATATAGATAGAAGCAATCTCATTAAGGGTTTGACTTAAAAGAACCTGGAATTGAATCTGAACACATTCTGGCAGCCAGCAAACTAGATGTCATGTAAGTTATATGTGATTGACCGCATCCCCATTAGAAGCTTAATCCACTTTCCTTAAACCGAAATAATAGAACCGGATGCAAACGCGAATTTGCCTGTTCCCATTACGTTCAGCTTAATCGCGTTCTATCCGGATTCTGAGGATCATATGTAGCGTACATGACTCAAGGGGGGACTCAAGTGGCTACTTTTTAAAAGCCGCTTTTTGGGGCTGCCCTGCCCTCTTTCTCCTGGCATGAATGCGTCACCCATAAGGGACTCCTTCAGGGAGCCTAGCTGGGTGGCTGAGTGGCTGCTGCTTGCCTGGGTGGATGAAAAATGGCATGGGCAGCCAGCAATTCTTTCCCTTCCTCTCCCCATTTCCCAGGGCACACAGCAGCAGCAGCAGCAGCAGCAGCAACTCAAGCCCCCTTCACAGCCACAGCCTTTAAAATAGAACCAGCTGCTTTCCTTTCCTTTCCCTTTCTAAAGGTCAGAACTTTCAGAATTGCATAAATTTGCAACATTGTTATAAGGTGTGAAGTGGCTAGATTGCTACAGTGTAGCTTTAAGGAGTGGATTTTTATAGTGGCTGTTTTGAGGGGTGGATTTTTTCAATGAAATCACTATCTTTGGAAGCAAACTATTGGGGGAGGGAAACCCTAAACACAGATTCTCATCCCTTAACATCCTATGGTGCCCACAGTAAAAAATATAAAACGTTTCAAGTGCACGAACCGGAGTGAGACCTGTTGAAATGAGGATTAACATTTACAATGCTTTGGGGTGATTTAACATGTGGAAAGCGTGTTAAGCCAAACTGACATGGGGTCTGCCAGGATTGAAAACGGTTTGAAATTGAATTAAGGTTGTAACGGGGATGCGGCCGTTGTGTTTCCTAACATTTATGTGTAGGCATGCTACTAAATTTTGAACTGTAATGAATGTTTGAGCTCTTTGTCAGCCTATGTTGAGAGTGTAACAGTAACAAAATGCAAAGGCATCTCAAGTATTTCCTATAGTTGAAGGAAAAGTGGACAAAATTCAATGGGTAATCTAAATAAAAATACCTCCTGGCTACTTCAGATGTTGGCCAAACAGATCCATATAGGGATTCCAGGAGCCCTTGGGCAACCCTATTAAACAAAAGTACCTGGTGAACATAGGTGCAAAGAATAATGGAATAACACTTTGCCGCTCACCTTTAGAACATAAGAACATAAGAGGAGCCCTGCTGGATCAGTCCATAGCCCATCTAGTCCAGCATTCTGTCACACATAGTGGCCCACCAATTGCCCATGGCCATCTCCAGCAGAGACAAGGGCAACCTTCTCCTGGTCTCGAATCCCAGCAAATGGCCCTAGATATATCCTGCTTGTCCCCACAGCCTGAAAGATGTACTTAAGCATCCATTCTAGTAGCCATTGATACATCTGTCATCCATAAATTTGTCTAACCCTTCGTTGAAGCCATCTAGGCTGGTAGCTGTTACCACCTCTTCCGGCAGCATATTCCATAAACTGATGACCTTCTGGGTGAATATTTGACCTTGTCTGATCTGACTTGTATGGAGCGGGAAACATCTTTTGTGTTTACAGGCAATTACTGCTTAGCTTTTGTCCTGTATCTGCTGACCTCTACTCTTAGCATCACTTTCAAGTTTAAGTAGAATCCATTCATTTTTGCATATTTTTTCTAACTTCAATTGGTGCCAAAACCAGCAGCTATTAGATGTTTAGTTAGCAGAGACATAGATCTGAGTGTCAGAATGTTGTAATTTAACAAAACTAGGGATGCTTTATCTCAGAAGCTTCATAGGTATTTAGTATTGTGCTCAAGCCCAGTTCAATTTCCAGAGAATGGAACCAATAGCCTTTCTCTCTGTGACAGCATTCAGTAAGCCACAATGGGACCACTCCTTCATAAGGGCCCATGAAGACCCTCAGCCCATCTTCAGAACAACCCACTGGTAAAACAGTCTAGGCCATTCTTGTTGGTAGAGTCGCCTTCCCCTCTCATGGGGATGAAAAGCTGTGGTGCATTTCTCTTGGTCCCTGCATGCAATTTGGTGGATTTTTCCTTGATAAGAGCAGCCATGAGCTCCCAGCAGAATTTACATGGCCCTGTAGTTGGACTTGTGATAGCTCCTGTACTGCCTGCCCCAAGGAGTAAGGGAAGTGTACAAGCAGACTCTGTAGAAGGAGAAGGTAATAGAAAGTCAGCCTCAGTACGTCAAACTGAGAACTGAAGGGGAGCAGGGCAGATTTGAAGGTGGCCCTTATTCTGAACAAATCTGCCCATGTGGGTTGATCCAAGTAGAAGACGTTGCTCATACAATATTGCGCTGTCATTTCTTTCAGGAGGCCTATGCAACTTTTATCAACCCTATCGAGTCCCAAATTCTAGCAACAGGGGAAGACTATTGTCTGAAATATTCATTACAATACAATCAGAATCCATGGACTGTAGCTAAGTTCTGTCTGACAGCAATTAAATTAAGAACAAGAGCAACTATACCTAATAGACGGGATTTCAGAAAAATGAGAAGCATTGCATTTTAAATGTCACTTTTATACTATTTTAAATCTCTCCATTATACTATTTTAAATCCTTCCATTTTATTATTGCACTGCTAAACTTTCTTTTAAAGCTATTTTAAAAAAATTTTTGCAACAAATAAAATTATTATATACACACCGTGAGCACAATAAGAACAATAGTTTACAGGAATATAAACATAAAAAATATTTAAAGATACAAACAATTTCAGTAACTTTAAAACTTGGGTTATATTAAAGTTTGAGACTCCAAACTTTTAAAACTATTTTTATATGTTGATTTGAAATGGCAAGGAATTGTTACGTATTTTTATTTTGGCCTGTGACCATTCATTTGTTCATTTGTTTGTTCCTTCCTTCCTTCCTTCCTTCCTTCCTTCCTTCCTTCCTTCCTTCCTTCCTTCCTTCCTTCCTTCCTTCCTTCCTTCCTTCCTTCTGATGGTTCAACTAGACCTTAATTTTAATCTATGGGGCCTTTTCATACTTACCTTTGACCACTGGAATGTCATGTTCACACCCAGATGCTATCACAGCTGTCTGGAAGTTGTCAGGTTTGCCTGAGAAACAGTCTACTAGGGATGTGCACGATTTTTTTTTTTGTATTCGATTCATATCGAATTGAATGCAAGAAAATTCATATTCATTCGAATAAATCCCTTCAAATGTGGTAGGATTAGAATTTGATATGAATCTTCCATACGAATTCGACACGAATGTTAGACGCAAATGTTAGATATGAATCCCATACAAATCCTATATGAATATTACTGTTTTAAGATATATTGTTTTGTTTAATACACTGAATTTTGTTACCTGCCCTGAGACCTACGGGTATAGGGCAGGATAGAAATACAAATAAATAAATAAAAATAAATAAATCCTATACAAATCCCTTATGAATCCCATATGAATCCCATAAAAATCTCATAAAAATCTGTAATGAAGTTTCATACAAATGTATCAAAAGATTCAATTTGAATCCAAACATCCGTCTTCAAATGTGCCAACATTAGATTAGAATTTGAATGGCCAAATTTGTACAAATTTTGAATGTTATGAATATTCCTGCACACTCACATTGGAACAGAAGAGCATGCAGAATGTGTGTCCAACCTACCTTGATCTTGGCCAACTTGGAATTGTTTGCTTAGACAACTCCAATGCAAACTTGACCAATGCATCAGTAAAATGACAAGCAGTTTTCCTTCCATGTTACCTATCCCAGAAAAATCTGCCTTTGGGTTAGATAATATGAAAAGATAATAATTAACCAATGTGCCAATGCATCCTTTCACTGGAGATGGATTAAAATTTAGGTGTAGCTGGGCCCTTGGGAGCAGTATACTCAGCCCTGTCTGAGCCCCACTGACTGGTTTGAAACAGAAGGAAAACAGTGCCCGTGTTGAGCTCTGTTCTGATCAATAATGGCACTAAAATGACTTAAAAAGAGAAAACCATTAGTGAGAGCAGTGACATCCATCCATTCACCAGTGCTCTAAAACAGCAATACAACAGTATAAGCATTGGTTTGGTATTGAATTCTGGGCTCTTTTTCCACTTAGCACTAGAGTACCCTTTAAGGACCCATTAAGGGTTCTTAATGGGTCCTTAATGGGTACTCTAGTGCTAAGTGGAAAACACCCCTGGTCTCTTGCTTTTGAAAGACCATCTTCCATAGGCTAGAGCCATACGATTTTTTGAACCCAACAGTCATTACTGGCCGGTATACTGGACCAGCAAGTGTACTAGAGGCTTCCTTCCCTTCAGAGCAATGGTACTCTAGCTGGTCCGGTGTAGCCCTCAATCTTCCAGAAACTTGCTATCATCCCATCCCTTTACCCCATCTTTTAAGTCCTGGCAGGCTTGGTAGTAAAGTTTGGTATATTCCTAGGCTTTGCAGGTCTGTGCTATTTCAACATATTCTGTAAAGTTCCTGTAAGCGGTCATGACTCATTTGCCCGTCACGGCCAGAAAAGGGACACCCACCTGATTTATGAGTTGCTGAATGAACAAAATAGTGTTGCTCTCGAGAATACATCTCTCCAACTAGCTGCTAAATTTATTTACACTAGACCTGATGGTATATGCTGAGTCTTGCTTTCTACATCCTATTATGTAAAGTGGCTTTCATGACATTTTTGAAGTACCTGTTTTCTACATATACCTGCCAACAGGCAGTAAAGTGAACCTCTCAGACATATTGTCTGGGGAGATTTATTTGTCCATAGGTTGCGAAAGTAAAAATCCATTAGGATTCTAGTATCCATTATTTTAAACACGTAAGTCACCTATCAACTGTTGTCGACTAGAGCCTTCCCATCTGCCACTTGCTTTTCAGGCATGACAACGTGAGTCCATCCATGTATTTGTTTTTCTGTGACAATAAAGATGAAGGAGTACTGAGGAAAGCTGCTCCTGCCGCTGCCACCAACATAGCAGATGGCACCTTTGAATACTCAGGAAGGAGAATTGAGAGTCTGGTCACACGCTTACCAAGCAACAGCTTTGATTCTTGTTGCAGAAGAATAGAGAGAGCGTCTCCCTTTTGCACACACCACCATCAAGTGTGATGGTGGTGGGCTCAATGGAGGCTTCATTTCTGTGACCAGAAGTGCCTACTACCGGTTATCAACTGTTGCAAAATGTAGGGCCCACCTTTTTGAGTGGGGTGACAGGTCAGGTATACAGAAGACCTGTGCTTAAGCAGTTTGTAGGGATGTGCATGAATGTATTTGTTGCATTCGAATTCAATTTGAATAGAATATTCAAAAATCTGATTCGATTTTCAAAAATCCAGATTTTTGAAAATCTCATTCGGATCCAGATTATCCGGATCCATACTTTGAAAATCCGATTCATATCCGGATATACAAATGTCGATAAGATTTGTAACCGATATATGAATTTATTATATTATTATATTTACATTTATATGCCACCCCATACCCAAGGGTCTCTGGGCGGCTCACAACATTTAAAAACAGACATTTAAAGATTATATCAACCATAAAATCAGGAACAAGTTTAAAAATGCAACTTTAGAAAAATACAAAAATAGTTGAAAGCAACAGTGATTTTCAATGGGGAAAGTGTGGGGGACATTTAACCAAAGGCCTGCGTGAAGAGGAACGTCTTCACCACCTTTCTAAATAGGAACAAAGAAGGGGCCTGATGCACCCCGAGGGGGAGACCATTCCACAGCCTGGGGGCCACTACCGAGAGGGCCTTCTCCTGGGTGCCCATCCGCCTAGCTACTGAAGGTGGAGGGATCACCAGAAGGGCCTCCCCTCCAGATCTCAAAACACGGGCAAGTTGATACCGGAGAAGGCGCTCCTTTAGATATCTGGGGCCCAAGTCATTTAGGGCCTTATAAGTCAGAGTTAGCACCTTGAATTGGGCTCGGTAGTGAAATTTGTGCAAATACATATACCGTATACAACCCATATGCGTCCTGTTTATATCCTGCATTATATGCGCAAATACGTATAATTTTTGTGCAAATTCAAATACGATAGATGCAAATATGTTCATTCGAATTATTCAAAAATTATTTTCAAAAATCTGAAATTCGTCTGAATGTGTAAATTTGGATTTTTGATTCAGATTTGAATGTCAACATTCAATAGATTTGAATCAAATTTTTGACTATCCATGTACATCCCTAGCAGTTTGCAATGTCTGCCAATCACCTCCTGGGCCAGATTCAAGGTTTTATGCTAGGCATCTAAGGCACCAAACAACTTGAGACCAAATGGTACTGCCTAATAGGGATGCGCACAAATGTTCTAAACATTCAAAATTCGATCAAATTCAATTGACTGTGGACATTCAAATTCGAATGGAATGTCTACACATTCCGATGTACAGATATGTATGTATTACATACGGATCTCTACGAATCTCATCCATACCTGTACACAGTTGCACTGGTAATACAGGATGAAAACGGGATAAAATGGGACGCTTATGAAATGCATACAGATACATCTAACACATACTAATGTTGTCGACATTCGTATCTTCAGATTCAGATCTAACATTCGAATGAATAGATTTGAATGTATTCTATTCAAATCGGATTTTGTTGCATTCAGATTCTAAACATTCGAATCAAATTGAATGTTTGGATATTCAATTCGACTTGAATTTGAATGCAACAACAACAAAAAATTGTGCACATACCTACTGCCTAATGCTGAATGCTATTTTTTGGTGTCCTTTTCTGTCCATCCTCTGAAATGCTTTTCCTGAAAAGAGGTCACCTGGCAACAGTAGTGCACACTCCTATATTATTGCTTTAAGGCTCTTTCTGCACTTATCTGTCTGTGGTCCAGTCCAAACCAGGAGTTCTAGACCAGCTAGATCCCTGGGTTATGGAACATCCTTCGTTCCAACATATATCAAACCCCTACATTGATGTCCTTCTGGCAATTAATAAAATTGTTCCTCTTAACCCAGGTTTTTGGCATCTAATTCTGCCTTGGAGGGAGGTGTGCCTATCCTTTTATTGTATTTTAATAGTTTTATTGTTTATGTTGTTAGTGAACCACTAACTATTGTGATATAGGGTAGAATCAACATCAAATCAATCAAATCAATTAGGTAACCTCTCCATGACAACCCTTCCACAGCCTGAGCTTAGATGCTGAAAGGACAATAGCAGGGTGGGAGTGAGTGAGGGGTTGCCCAGCTGGCATAACTTGTCAAGATGAAGATGAGTGGCATGATGGACCAATGGACAGTGCTGCTGGAACTTGCAGGTAAGTGACCTGTATTTCAGGTAGGGATGTGTACTTGAAGATCCACATGTTTCCCGTATCCATATGCATTTCTATGGATCTGTACGGGACGGAATATGGGATAACTACAGGATGCATATGGAAGTGTACAGATGTGGGGAAGATGCATATGTGCACATACAGATGTTGTTGACCTTCGTATGTGCAGATTCGAATAAAAGATTTGAACGAATAGATTTGAATTTGGTAAATACGAATCAAATCTTGTTAAATTTGAACTTAAAAGATTGAAATCAAATCAGTTTTTGAGTATTCAAACAGAATGCCAAAAAAAACATTCATGCACATCCCTAGTTTCAGGTGGCTTCCATGTGCTCCATATAACTCACTGGAATAAGCAACTATGAATGGCCAATACCAGGATCACTTCTTCCTCTCTGGACCAGAAAGCTGATTTGCCACAGAACTTTTCAGCCTTGTGTTGAAAGGTATGCCAATGGTATTTTGCATCCATTTTGTAAATCAGTATACACTTTTATCATCTGAAATATATTGAACAAATGTAGGTGTAAAGCAGTGGCAGTGGGCAACAGCACATGATTTAGATATGTAGCACATCTTAGTTCATGTGTACCCCCATCACACTTTCCTTTTATTTTCACTTTTCTGAAAACACAATTCCTGACTGTGCTGAGGAATGTAACAATTCATTAGGGGACTTGATAAATTCAAGCATAACTCTATAATTGACTGTAAATAGATATAACATTCAGAAAATATGTTAAATATGTGTTTGTGGCCTTTTGTTGTTGTTGTTGAGAAGGAAAACCATTTAAGGTCCAGACTTAACCAACCATGTATCCATGGAACAAGTCCAAAACACTGATTTAATGTCAATCTCTCATTTTATACAACATTTGTGTCAAACCTTGATAAGCTCTGAAGTCATGATTTCTTCCAACAGTTGATAAGAGCAAAGTATTATCTGATCTACTTGGAAGAAATCTATATCGCTAACCAAAAGAGAACTAAAGTACCAGTGAGGCTTTGAGTAGAGGGTAAGCTATTTAATTGCCTAGTTTTAGAGGAGACTTTTACATGCTATTTGATGCTAATTTGAAAGTCTGTCTAAACCATTATCAGCATTTTTCACTGTTGATGGAATGTAGAGCCAGTTTGGTCTAGTGGTTAGGGGGGCGGATCTTTATCTGGGAATACCGGGTTCAATTCCGCCCTCCCCCATGAAGCCAGCTGGGTGACCTTGGGCTAGTCACAGCTATCTTCTGGGCTGCCACAGCCCCACTTACCTCACAGGGTGTCTGTTGTGGGGAGAAGAATAGAAAAGCTTTGTCAGCTGCTTTGAGTCCCCTTAAATTGGTGAGAAAAGTGGGGTAGAAAAGCCAACTCTTCTTCTTCTTCTTCTTCTTCTTCTTCTTCTTCTTCTTCTTCTTCTACGCTTCTAACCTTTTAAAGCTATACTGCCTCAGAATTGAAATTGAAATAATCTTTTGCTGGGTAAAGCCACCATTTAAGCTCCTGTGGGGTTGGCTTTTCTCACCTCTGAAGAAGATAACACAGTAGGTTGAATTATCTGGTAGAAAATTGCCTAGGATTATTTTCTCAATGACAGCTATTGTTAGCAACCTGAGACGGTTTCCTGAAAAACTGATGAGCATTATGCAGCAATCAGGAATAGTATCTTCTCAAGCAGGAATTAGACAAGTTATGCAATATTCAAACTCTGTTTGTAGTCTGAAGGAGATCCTTAATACTGTGTTTTGTAAGCCACAAAGCTGCTTGGACATTATCACATTTGTCTTTTGGCAGCTGTATCACAGGGGAAAGGCCAATTTATGTGTGTCCTTTTACTTAACTTTGAATAATATGTACCCAATTACAGGAGCAAAGAAAGGTTAGACAAGCTATCATTTATTCTCTGTGCCTGCTTTATTTACCCCATGGTACCACCTAATTGTTTCTCAAATGACCTTATCAAACGTGTGAAAATGGTGTACACTACCCAATTAAAAGTACACAAATTCCGCGTGTTTTTGGTAATTAATCCTTGCATATGGGTTGCTTTCATATCATCCTCGCAAGCAGAAATTATAGGAGCTTTCCATGCCAGCCGCTAAGCTGCGCTCACACAGTACTTTGCAACTAGATTCTAAAATCAGTTGCTCATAAATTTCATCAAGTTGAGCTGCCTTCTACAGTATAGTGGACTATGGTCCAATTGATGGGAGAAATGGAGCACCGGTAGAGCGCCACTAAAAACTATAGCTGGAAAACCCAGCACTGGTGGTGGATTTTCCATCCAGAAATCGAGCATTTACTTATGCATGGGGCCACCGTTGTTGCTCAGTCACCTACACACTGGTGGTTGTGCATGCATGGTGGTGATGACATGTACTTCTGGGTATTTAGCGCCAGCTGAACACTTGCATATGCACATCACTAAAATGTGCAAAGGCAATGCCATGACCAGTGCTGTTTATCAGCAAATGATAATGGTGGAGGGATGATTTTCCAGATTATTGCTTGTTAGTTATATATCTGGCCACTGTCTGGAAGTGTCCAGACTTGATCTTTCTTTCCTTCATGAATCACCGCCTTGCATAATTCAGTGAGTCTATGAGCTATGCTGAGTAAGCACACCCAAGGCAGCCAGGTGACAGAGAGGATTTTAGCCAAAGGGTGGTTCATTGGAATCGCATGGAAAGCTCCTATAATTTCTGCTTGAAAGGATGATATGAAAGCAACCTATATGGAAGGATTAATTACAAAAAAATGGAAAACCTCTCCAATATCCTTGCCACAAAACCCCCATAGACAGACTCAAAAGGCTAAAAAAAGAAGAAAAAAGACGACACTGGAAGATGAGCCCATCAAGTTGGAAGGTGTCCAATACATTATTGGGAAAGGTCAGAGGGCCAGTAAAAGTAACTCTGGGAAAAAGGAAGTGGATGGCCCAAAGGCAAAAGGAATGTCTGATTGTGTAAGTAATAATATTGCATTAGAACTTGGAATGTATGGTCTACAGTATGAATCAAAGGAAGCTTGATGGTAAAGTTAAACACTGATATCTTGGGAGTCAGTGGATTAAATTGGAATGGAAATTGATGGATTTAATTCAGGTGACCATTATATCTACTGTGGTGGCCCAGAATCTCTTAGAAGGGTAGAGGAGAAACTTCTCCTCTTCCCTTCTAAGGGATTCTTGGTGAGAAAACCAGTACTGGGGTACAGTCTCAAAGGCCATGTCCCCATGCACTCCATTTAGTGTGGATTGGACTATTTTTAGTCCAGGTGCATGATCGAGCTTGAATTGAGCCATCCCAATGTGTTTGCTGATAACATGGGCTCAATTTGAATACGGGTGTCCCCATGCAAACCGTGCTAAACTCCTGCATGGGGAAACAGCATCTTTTTCTCTCTGGCCCCTCCCTCCTGGTGGGAAGCTGGATTGACGTCACCGATCCCTGTGCTGCCCACTGTAGTGATGGCAGGGAAATGCCACCCAACATCTCCTTCCCTGATTGCGTGAAATAGGGCTGAAAGGCAATAAAAATATAATAGTAAAAAAAATATGAAAAAGCCAGATCATTCTACAAAGCCGCTATGGGGTTTGGTGGCAATTTACCAGTGGTGTGCACCTCTGCTCCATCCACTATGGCAGTATAGCACTTGTGCTTAATTTAAATTGAATTATCATGCCTGGCTTGGTGATTGGGGGTGGAATAATGGTCATGCAAAGAGACTCGTGGAACGGCGATCGCATCTTTCACTGTAAAACTGGGGCACTTCGTTGTTATATGCATGTTTCATAAGTTGCTATTTGTCTTGCACATTCGCCTAGCTTGGCAATCAGGGAAGGGAGATGTAATAATGGTCATGGAAAGAGACACATTTCTGTTCAGTCACCATTTATTGCCAAAAATGCCCAAACAGTTGCAATCCCCAATGCACAGGACAAGAACGGTGAGCACAGGATGTGAAACTCTGCCCGCAAATGATGCGAGCGTCAATCTCCTCCCCAAGTAGCCCGGGAGCATCCCCATGCATGGACTCAGCTTCCAAAATAATGCAGACTCGGCTCCAAAACTGTGTCAAGAACAGTTTTCTAGAGGCCAAAATTTAGCACAGATTTGGGCGATTTAGGGTGTTTTTCCACTGTCACTAGAAGTACCCATTAAGTACCCATTAATGGGTACAAAAATGCCATTACGTACCCATTAATGGGTACTTAATGGGTACTTTTAGTGACAGTGGAAAAACACCCTTAGTCCACATAGAGGCTTTGCATGGGGACGCTCCTTACCGAATTTGGATTCAATTCAGACTATATAGTTCATGGGGACGCAGCCAAAAATGCTCAAAGCTGAGGCAAACGATTAAATATTTCAGTAGTTCAAGTCTATACTCCAACTGCCAATGCTGAAGAGGTTAAAGTTGGCCAATTCTATAAAAATCTTCAATTAACTTTGAAAACTGACACCCAAATAATGTCACTTTCATCATAGGGGATTGGAGTGCTAAAGAAGAAAATCAAAAGATAACTGGAGTAACATTTAGGTTTGGCCTTGGACTAAAAATGAAGAAGGGTAGAGAACCAAGAGAGGTATGATTTAGTCATGAAGACTTGGTTTTGGCTAATGTGTTTTAGGTTGTTTGGGAGCCTTTCTGTTTGATTTAGTGTGTATTTCAGTATTGGTTTTTTTTTTTTTTTTGGGGGGGGGGTGCCCTTGGTCTGACAGGTGGTTGTCAAAGTCCTGTCCCTATCTTTGCTAGTCATAGCAAATGGTCTTCTCCAACATCCCAACACAAGGACATCGCCAGATGGCCAATACTAAAATCAGAATGAATAGATACTTTCCAGCTAAAGAGAAGCTCTATATGATAATAAAAAACAAGGCCTGAAGCTGACTGTGGCTCAGATAATCAGCTTCTTGTTGCAAAATTAAGACTTATGCTGAAGAAAATAGGGAAAACCACTAGGACATAAATGGGCTATTCAAAACACCAGTGTGCGTAGTATAATTTTAATGTTTGGCTCATTTTCCTGACTGGAGAAGTGGTGTTGGTTAAGGATGGAGAAATGTGATACTTAGGCATCTTCTGGCACGTTGTCCAGAATGGGGCAGAATCTGTTTCAATACCAGAACCAGCCTAAAACCAAATGTTAGACTTCTGACATTATCTAGTTAATATTATTACTGTATGTGACATTCATAGTAACTGGCTGTAGCTGTGTGCTTGTTTCGTGGGCTTTTCCTGCAGCTTGATTGACAGGGGAGGCGGAGCAGTGACGAAACCCACCAAAACTGACCAATGAGAACAGCCAGATCCTGGACTATTCAAGGCAGCAGCCTGGCGTTCTCAGTTGTTATACTGACATCCCATTGCTGGCAGTTGGTCCGTGGTGCTTGGCAGCCACTTCTTTTCTACACAGCTCTGCAGAGGGTGAGTTGGGAGAGCTTGGGCTGAGTCACCACACTGTAGGTGAGGGAAACACTGAGAGAAACATGATTGAGACAAAGGACTGATATGTACTTAACTGCTTGGAAAGATATGATTATATAGGTTCAGGGACAGTGGCCCACATCCAAATTGGTGTAAACTGGTGCTGTCTCCAACTTTATTACTGGCACTCATGGTGCGGATGGTCTATCCTGGACTGTCTAAATCTCTATGGTAATGGTTATGGCAACTTCTGCCCTATACCTGGTTTTGGCCAAGTTAATTGCAATGTGATGCAATGCACACTTGAACAGCCACAGCCGCAGCGACCCTGATCCATCCTGTTCACATGCAAGGGAAGATGAGAATGGTGCTTCTGGGACTTACCAGGATTTTTTTTATTTTATTTTACTACAGCTCCTAGTGAAGTTGAGAAAGTGCTGTCATGGTCTGCAGATGGCGCAAGATGGAGCATCCCAGAGGGTACCCACAGGGTAAGTGTAAACAGGCCTAAAGTTGGAATTAGGCAACATTTTAGTTCGAAGTTTTATGGAAACCAAAATGTACTTTTAAAAGGTTATGCAACATTTGAATCTGTAAGCAGATCTGTATTATAATTGAATGATTTTCTCTCATAAAGTTTTTTAGAGTAGCAGTCAGTAAGGTTGCTGTGGGGGGGGGAGCCCCCTGGGTTTTCTTTCTTGCAGAACTTGGCAAATTAGACGGTGGGACAAAAAAGCCCATGTTTTTTCTCTCTGAACAACTGTTAATTGTTTTCATTCTGAAATGAAGCAACAATTACTGCTTATTCCTTTTGCTAATTGAGCCTAACTTTTAAGTAGTGATTTGCATATTTTAGCAGATGAGCAATTTTGAAGTTTCATTTTGTTTTGTAAAAATAAGCAAAAAGGAGAGTAAATGAGAGAATTTCTGAGTGAAGGGACTTTGCGTGTAAGACAGAAACAGTGCATTTATTCTTTTGTGAGGTTTTGCGTGTTAAGTCCACAATCTCTTCTGGAGTTGGCAGTGTTTAGAATTTAAGGAATCAGAAGAGGACAGTTGTGAAAATCTTCCTGAAATCATAACATTTATTTATGTATTAAATTTCTATAGCCATCCAATAACCATAGGCTACCTGGGCAGCTCACAAAACAGTACATTAAAATATGCTACCCTCTCTCATCTACATACGAACTAGTGATGTGCACAGATATTTGAAAATCTGAAAATCCGATTCGAATTCAAATCAGATTTTCAAAAATCCAAATTGATGCATTCGATAGAATTTTGGATGTTCAGAAATCTGGATTTTTGAATATTTCGACTGAATAGAACACCATATATCGCATCTGAATATCATGTTTATTTGCGCTTATAATATGGGATGACAACAGGATGCACAAGGGATGAAAATGGGATAAAAACGGGTTGTACATCAATTAGAAAATTGGATATGAATGTTGCCATCTGTGCAGGCGTAGGTGCCTGGCTAATCAGGGACCGTGCTGTGTGCAGTTGCAGAGTGTTGCTGGCCTCCTCATGCCAGTTGCGACCTGGTGGCGAGCAGGTAAGCAGTGTCCGTGCATGCACGCCCCCGGGTGGGGTGGGGGTGTTGGGTGGGAGTCCCGCCACCTGCATGAGCTTGATCCAGGCCCATGTAGTTCACGGTACCCCAGGGAAGGCACTGGACAGACCTCCCCACCCCTGGCTCCAAGGGAGCCAATGGCGGGAGGCCGGGGGCGGGACTTATGAGTCCCAGGACTGCTGTTCGGGCTGAAGCATTCTACAGCATTTTCACTGTAGTGGAAAGAGGCCTAAGCTCTCTTTACTTGTTAGAATGGGAAACTCCTGAATATTATAGACTTTGCTTATGTACCCCAGTTTTAAAGCTGCAACAAAGTTTACAATTTTTCTTGCACAAAATTGCATGCCACTTTTTACAGATTTTGCAGTGTAGACATCTGATGCTGAACTGCAATTGTAACCTTTCTTGAGACCTTCTATTTCTATAGAAATAGAAATAATAGACAATAGATAAATATGTTCCTTTGTCAGGGTGGTCAGTTGGTCAGAAGAGTTATATTTTAAATAAGTTTTAGGTATAATTTAGATAGTTTGTAATTTTATTGTTGTTACCTGTTGTGGGACCTATGGGTGGAGGATTAAATAGAAATTCTTAAAATTAATTAATTAGTTAATTTCCACAAATATTGTGTGCATCTTGGGTAAAGATTAGCATGAGATCCTATAAGATCTTATGTTCAAAATGCTAACTAAGGGATTCAATCAGCTGTACTGTTCTATGCAAATTTATTGCTGCCAGTAGTTCAGAAGTGGAAACTGGAGTCTCCTAGGGGTGTGTGCAAATGCAAATTTCGGGATTTGATTTGATTCAAATATCTGAATGAAATTTTTGGGATTTGATTCAATTTTAATCAAATATCTGAAAGTTCAGTTTAATTTGAATCTTTAAAATTCAAATTTACCTAAATTTGTTTCAAATTAAGCAAACTTGAATCTGTTCATCCACATTTTTGGTTCAATATTTGCACTTACGTACGAATGTCGACAACACATTGTTACACATTGCTACGCATCCATACATGTCAGTATGCATCCCATATTTATCCCGTATGCAACCCATTTTTGTCCCATACAGATCCGTACGATGAGCCCTGCGCCCCTTTCCTCCTTCTCCTCTTTTCCTGCCCACCTCAGAGAAGCCGAAGGCCAATCCAGTTGGGTATGGCAGCAAGCCTGGAGCCCCTTTCCTCCTTCTCCTCTTCGCATGCCCACCTCAGATAAGCCAAAGCCTGATCCAGTTGCATGTCAGGACACGGCCACTAAAATCTGGACTAGAATGGAAGTCCTGTTTCACCAGGGGATCCCCCCCCCCAATTTCTGCATGATCCGGGGAAAAGAAGTGGAATAGGAATGGAGCTTGCCGGATTCGGATTACTGGATGATCTAATGGGAACCCTGGATGCTGAGTTTCATTCCAGTCTGGATTTTAATGCCTTTGGGAATGCAGCCAAAGATGCTTTCTTTCTTTCTTTCTTTCTTTCTTTCTTTCTTTCTTTCTTTCTTTCTTTCTTTCTTTCTTTCTTTCTTTCTTTCTTTCTTTCTTCCTTTCTTCCTTTCTTCCTTTCTTCCTTCCTTCCTTCCTTCCTTCCTTCCTTTTTATTTGCTGTCTCTGATCACAACCACAATTAATTGTACTTACCTGAACAAGGTCTCCCTGTGCAACATGATGGTCCATCTAAATAAGCAGAAAGAGTAGACCAGTGGGGTGTATGTCTATGGGCTCACAGATCTGCATTAATGTGCAGTTGTTTACTATACAGACCTTTAATCTCTAAGTAAGAACTATAAGAGGAAGCTGGGAAGTCTAAAACTCCCCATCAAATTTATTGCATAACCTTTGTCTAACATTTTGTCTGAGCCATCTTCAGAAGAACTAGTGAGTAATTAAAGATTCTGGTACCTAGAGTGGCAGGAAAGACTATTTCCTTGTGTTTTGAATAATGCTTTCATAATGGAGTAGCTCCTACCTCTCCCTTTCCCTGTTCTCAGCCTTTCCTTCTCTCTGTACCTTAGCCACAGTATCAAAGAAGTGTGTGTGTGTGTGTGTCTTCTGCACATGAAAACCAAACAGAGGGATCAAATAATCTACCAACCTACATTTATCTTGACTCAATCACATCTAAACCTCTGGGTCTTTTCACACTTACTTTTCTGGGCAGCTCTTGCACACACTGGGACAATCCATCCGTGTGCTGTGTTGCTGGAGTGTACAAGAGTGTCCCTGATCCTCTACGGCTTGACCCGGAGCATCTACTACACTCCTGATCAGCAGCATTTGCACCCACTTTTGGGTGCAGGGCTGTGAGGAAGCAGAGCAACAGAGCTATGGCTGTGCAAATGCATCCCATGTTGCAATAGTCATGGCAATGTGCAGCAGAAGTTGTCACAGTCATTGCTATGGCAGTTTGGACAGTCCGTCCATTATGGACTGTCCATACTTTGAGTGGCTGGAAGGTAAGTTGGGGATGGATCTGGTGCTTGGGGCAAGAATACTGGCCACCTTCCCTGAACTTAACTTTAGTGTGATGGTATAATGATGCGCAGTGTGATGGTATAATGATACCATCCCACAAAGTTAAGTGTGAACTGGCCCTGTGCCAAAGTTCTGTTCTTGGTTTGTGTCATGTGGCACAACAAACCAAACATTTGTTGTCACCATACACAATTTTGTCTTTGCAAATCAAATCACAGTTTGGAAGAAATGCCCTCAAAATCAATGTATTCGCCCCCCCCTCCCAAGTCTGTCCCAAAGTTTTGTACCGAATACTTATTTTCTTGTTAAGACTATTATATTCTATCTGTAATATTTTTGATTACATTACATTATTTATTTATTTATTATTTGTATTCTATACTACTTGTTCTACCCTCTTTTTCCTCTCACAGTCAAAGATCTGGATTTTGGGATGGGTTCCTTCTGGAGATCCAGATCTTGAAGATGCCTGAAGACCCCATTGTGGACACTTTTAATCAGGTCCACACGAAATCCAGATTTAAGGGCCTGAAGGACCCATTAAATTGGGATTTCCCCTGTCCTTGTGGAGACAGGGCCTTGCAGATGGGGCCTTCAATGGGGTCCAGGTGAGGACAGGGCCTTCCCAATTGGTACCAGTCAGGTACTAATCAGATTCCTAATGGGGTCTTAGAAGGGTTCTAAGCCTTAGTGGAAAAAGACCCCTAGTTTGTACTTGCTTAGAATTTTAAGAGAAGCCAGAATAAAGCAAGATACAAGATGTCCCTTAGGTTTGTTGTTGTTGTAGTGTACCACTAAGTCATAGTCAACTTCTGATTGACTTCAGGGGACTGCAGTGCTTTTGGCAGAGGTACAGAAGTGGTTTGCCAATGCTTACTTCCGGGTAGAGGCTGTGGGCTGAACTGGCAACTCTCTGCTTTCCAGGCAATTTGCTATACCACTGAGTTACATCTACTGCCCTACCCTTGGGTTAATTCTGGATTTGTATTTTTCTAATTCTCAGATTAGAAAACTTGTTATTTAACTTGAAAACTTCGCTGGAGAGACGGTTCTGTTTGCAGAGTTGTTTCTACTGCATGCTACAGTCTGGTTCTCAATACAATAGCCTTTTCTTCAGTAGACTTTTTCTTAGGGCGGCCAGGAGCATATTTGTTGATTTTCCTGGCGAGTGTCTCCAGGTAACCTGCTCCTGTTCTAGTAAACGCACAGTAAATGTTTCTCAGTTGCACTGTTGTGCTGAGGGTTCGAGGACAATCAGTTTCAGAGATCTGGTCATTTCTGTAGTACTGGGAAAATCTTTCAGAAATATTGGATACAGGCTGTGCACTCCTCTCACTGCTCATTTTAACAATACCACACAGCAGCATTTTCCATTTGTACAGTGTCAGCAAAGACAAAGCAGCTGCTCTTTCCTCTGTGTTTGAGCAGACACAGCTTTTTTAAAACATTGCCTGCAACTAAGTTACCTAGGGCAAATCCATTACCATGGTCAATATATGCCTGACTTGGAATAAAATAAATAAATAAAATATGCAAGCCAAACCCAGTTGGATATTTCAAAGCCCAGTTGAATGATCCCTTTGAAGAGAAACAAGACAGTTGGGTTTCCCAGATTCATCAGGGATTGCCATTGGATAAATGTGCTTTTATGTTCTGGATGGCATCAAAACAATAAAAAGAATTTCAAGGGTACAGTTTCTTTCAGAAGGAAGAATTATTGTTTGGCTGCATCCAGACAGGTACTAAAATGTAGGATTATCTTAGGCTGTGTTGCAATTGCCACATGGATCTGTGGCAATCCTGACTTACTCCCTAATATGGGGTGAAATCCCATGGTATCCCAGCTCTCAGGGTGGCTTTTCCGCAGAACAATGTTATGGCTTACTCTTGAAATCTTGCTTGTGGAGTGCTTCCTGAAGGGAGTGGCCACATGTGTAGGGCTGAAACCAGGGTGAAAATAGCTACCACATATGTGCAGGGGCTGGTGCATGTGCACTTCTGGTATTTCACACCATCGGAATACCTGGAGGTAGATGCCACACCAGTGCAGAAGGAAGCCCACGTTTCCCTATGATTTGCTGTTTGTCAGGGGGAGCAAGAGGCAATTCCAAGATGCAAGCAGGCTCTTGTGTTTTCTTCTCATCACTTGGGGCAGCCTTTGGGTGTTTTCCCACTAGCACTAAGTACCCATTAGGGACCCATTAAGGACCCATTAGGTTTGGAGCAGGAAGACCCCATTTCCACTGCAGACTCCATTAGAGCCACATTTGTTTCCACCTGTTCTAGGGAAATCCTTCAGGACCTATACTCTGGATTTCCTATAGACCCCATTAAAGGGGTCTACAATAGGGTCTTCAGGCATCAAATCCAGATTATAGGGAGACTGTTTCCACCACAATTAAGCAATGGGGTCTGGGGGGGGCACCCCCATGGGGGTGCCCCGAAACCCAAACTCTGAAGCCTGTGCACAAGCTTTGAAGCTGGCTCTGAAGCCAGTTCCAAAGCCAGCTCTGAAGAAGAGCACAGGCTTTGAAGAGGACCCCAAGCGAGAGCAATGACATTCCTATGGACCTTTGTCAAAGGCTCTGGAGGATCTTCAGAGCTTGCGTCAAATCTTTGGAGTTCATAGCAAGGCTCCAGAGAATCTTTAGAGTTTATGGCAAAGCTCTGGAGATTCTTGGAGAATCTTTGGAGTTTACAGCAAAGCTCCAGAGAATCTTTGAAGAATCTCCAGAGCATCTATGGAGATTGTACCCCCTGTCCCCCAAAACACCTGGGGTGACAGGTGGGCCCCACATGTGTAGATCCGGATTTGCCACGTGGGTGTTCTGGCATTTCCACTGCGAGCAAGCTAGCACCCATTGCAATTGGGTGCTAGACCACCTGTGAAAATGCACTGGGTACTTTCCTTAATCAGGATCTACTAGATCCAGATTAGTTGAAGGACCCATTCCTTAGATCCGGATCATCTTAGATCCGGATTAAGGGAGGTCAGTAGAAAAAAACCCTATGTTACTCTCTGGAAATAATCTCAAAAATCAAAAATAGTAACAAAAGTCAAATAGTGCCTTATGTTTGAAATTTGTCTTCACTGATGATGATGAGACAGACAGACAGACAGACAGACAGATAGACAGATAGATAGATAGATAGATAGATAGATAGATAGATAGATAGATAGATAGATAGATAGATAGATAGATAGATAGATAGATAGATAGATAGATAGATAGGTCAATGAAAAACAAGATTAGAAAATCACCAAATATGAAGAATTGAAGTGCAGAGACACTGGCACAAGCCAGCTGTTGTGGTACCAGGTGTGATCAGCACCTGGTGCCACCCCAAAAGACATTGGGTGGAACTTCAAATAAATCAATGTTGATATAATCACCATTGGTCACCTGCAAAAAGCCACACTGCTCAGATCTGCACACATTATACACCAATACATCATGATATCCTAAGTTATTGGGAGTAATTTGAGGTGCAATGAAGACCAATTCCAACTATTGATACTCTTGTTTTGTGTGTTGTACAATAATCGTAATAAATAAAGGATGCAACTAATGTGTTAGTGAACCGATGCACCAATTCAAAGCTTACAGTTCTATTTAAAATGGCTAAAATAGTTATTGGAATGGTAGGAATGTTAGTAATAAAAGAGAAAGCCACAGCAACAAGTAGTAGTCTTGTTTCCATAAAAGCCTGCTTTCTGGTGACTACTATAATAAGCACAGCTAGCTAAAATGAGCTGTCATTTGACCACTTAATTGGCCTTTTGCTGTTCTCTATTCTCTTCTGTTCTGGTCTCCATTTTTATTGTACAGTCTCTTTTGCTTTCCAGCAACATAATATTCAAAAAGACTCTGTCCCTCTGTTTCTTTGGTTGCCAGTAACCATTGTTCTGCGTCTGTACAGCAAAGCTTGCTGGGATCCTTTTGGAAGTAGCTCGGCATGCTATCTGTAGCTTTGAAGGCACTGCAACAATGAAGAGAGGGACAGAGGGAGCAATGGTTGGCAGAAGCGCTAGAAACCTTTGCCAACGAAACATTTGAAGACTGAAGGCCTGCATCCTTTACCGGGGAGGAGCAAGATGAGGTCCTTACAGGCCACATCTTCCGACACTCTGCAGATTAACAGGGAATCAAATAATGATTGTTGAAAATTGTGCGGGAGTCATGAAAGCTTGTTAGGTCAGAGAATAAAAACCTGGTGCCACATTACATATACCACACAGTGAGTACCTACAGACTGTTACTGGATAGTTTCTCTCTTTTGGCCAAGAATTACCCTTGTAGTGTTACAATTGTTAATACAATTGCAGGCAAGGGCCACACTTGCTGTAAGTATATCTCTTTGTTTTTTAGCTCTAGCAAGAACAGAAACCACCCCTCTTCTTCAGTTTGAGATTATTATTATTCTAAAAAAAAAAAGAAGAAGAAGAATTGGACACAATAGGTGTTCCTCTCCCCTATAGCACCAATTTCCTTACCTCTGTGGTCAAGATAACTTTTGTTCTAAGGCCATCTTAACAATGGCTGATTATGAGGGTTTTAGGTTGACTAGGAGGTGGGTTCACTCAGCTCAAGAGATGGGTTTCATTCACGCTGGCCAGGGTGTTTCCTACCTTCCGTGATGCCACCAATAATTCTCAATGATGCACCTTAGTGTTAACCCCATTCCATCCATTCTCAAGTTGTGTTGTTGGGTGAGATTGCCTCCCTCTCTGTTTGTGAATAGACAGAGGCATGAGGGAGGCAACTTACCAGCAAGATTTCCGCTTGGGTTGCTTTACTGGACCACTACAAATGGTTGACTTCCAGCTAAATTTATGGTTCTCCAGAGCCAAAAACCATGCTGCTGCTGGTGGTGTATGTTTCTTTTGCAGCAGTTTTCCTGGAAGGCTGAAAGCTTCCATGAGACATATAGCATTTGTCTGCCACTTTACTCATCTTCATAATGGCTACCAACCAACTGCATTGGATCCTAGCCTGATGTGGATGCAGCCTGAGACAGGAGATAAAAGAGGACAAAGTCTACTTGCCACAGTAGGAATTGTACCTGCATGCAGTTTAGTTTAATTTTCACAATAGGAATTTCACCCTAACTGGCCTAGTCTGTGGCAAAAGTTGAAAGGGCAAATAAACACCTTTGTCACAGGGTGCATCCCCATGCAATTTAAAGTCCGCTAAAAATCCTCTTTTGTCGCTGAGCACCCCCATGCATGGCTTTTATCTGGGCTTCCAGCACCACAAATTAGGAAAATGTGCAGCAAAAAAGTGCCCTTTAAAGAAGACTACCAGCGCACTTTCCGGGAATACGTGGGTATTCAGAGCAACATTCCGTGGCAAAAGGGGCGGGGGTTCTCTCCGAGATGGCAATCTCTCTCTCTCTTTTTTTGCCTCTCATCCACAGCCAGCATTCACGATATGAAAACAGTAGGCAGGCAGTCCAATCACAAAGAGAAACAGCAAAGATACATTGTAAGGAATTGCTTCTGCCCGCCCACAAGTGAAAGTGTATGAGCAAGATTGCTGGCTGGGGGAGGCATTTCAGGGCCGGAGATCTTGTAAACTGCCTTTGCAAGCAGGAGAGACGAACAGAGAACTTGTAAATTTTTCTTTTGGACTTGTGAATGAGCGCACGATCACACGATTGCTGGCTGGGGAAGGCTTTTCGGCAGCTGGAGAACTTGTACATAGCGTAATGAATTGCCTGAGCACTCAATGAAACAGCGAGGGGCGGGGAGAAAAAGATGCGGGTAAGCAAAAGACACTTCCTTGGGGATGGTCAGTGCATTTTAAATGCATGTTTTGCTGAGCCCCAGGGGAACACTTAAAATGTGCATTTATTAGATCCGCTGCAGTAGAGGGGCAATAGTGACAGGAAAAAGTACCATGGGGATGCACCCACTATCTGCGCAAGCTACTGAGTAAAAGGCCAGGATGGAACCATCTCTCATTTTGTGTACATCTCTTCAATCTGTGCCAATGACAGTAATAACAAATAAAACAAACAAAACAGATAAATGCAGCTTAGAAGTGGTACGTTCCACATACTAGTATCCTAAACCATACGAAAGGCCAGGAAGGGCGTTCTTTGGCCTTTAAAATGGATTGGAGATGGGATGGGAATACTAGCATCCACATAATACAGCCCCATAGCTGTCTTTGAGCTGCTTTTATTTTTAATGTGTGTTTACTCTGTGCCAATGCAATTTTAAGACTGGGCAGGAGAGAGGGAGGGATCACTTTTTCTCACATTACCTTCTCATTTGCCAGTTTGGTCTAGTGGTTAAGGAGGCAGACTCTTGTCTGGGAATACCGGGTTTGATTCCGCCCTTCTCCATGAAGCCAGCTGGTTGACCTTGGGCAAGTCACAGTTCTCTTCTGAGCTCTCACAGCCCCAGCTATCTCACAGGGTGTTCTGTTGTGGGGAGAAGAATAGAAAAGCTTTATCAGCTGCTTTGAGTGCCCTTAAATTGGTGTGAAAAGTGGGGTAGAAAAGCCAGCTCTCCTCCTCCTCCTCTATGGCTCCATGCTCTGTCAGCAACTGCTTCCTGAAGCAGCAGCTCTTCTCCGCACTCCCAGTTTATGAGCTGCCCTTGCCTCGAGTCTAGGAAACCTTTTGACAGCAGCAGCAGCAGGGTGTTAAGTAACTCAAGTGGTGCATCCTGCCCCGCATCAAACCTTCCAACATCCCTTAGCAGTCTGGTCTCTGATATGAGACATGATACTTTTCTCTCTTCCACCTCTTTGGTGGCCTTCTCTTACAGAACTTTTGTGCAGGATCTTCAGCTCAGCCCAATTCAGCAGGGTCAGCGAGTTTATTTTGCAGACTTCCAAGAGCCTCTGAGCTTGACAATAAACTGCTTCAAAAATCCCTTCCTTCAGATTGCTCTGCCCTCACAGGTGTTGCTTACCTGCTGCATGCTGTCATTCCAGTGATACAGCTCTGTCAATAACAGAGAGCATTGCCGCCTCCACCATTAATCTCTGGCTTTGCACCAGGAGGTGGTCATGATAAGACTTTTTACTTTGTGAACTCTGTATTTGCAAGCAAGTGCTTTTTAGAACTCTCACCTCAGGCCCTCTGGCACAGAGGTCTTTCTCTCCCTCCCCCTCTTTCTCTCCCTCCCTCCCTCCCTCTCCCCTTCTGTAGCTAGTATGGAGGAATAACAATCTGAAGGTTATTTCTGTTGTCATGTCTATCAAATTCTCATGATCTACGTGAATTATCACAGCAGGGCACAGCTGATCTTTATGTTATCTTGCAGGGAAGGAAATGGAAATTGAAGGCCGACATAAATTATACTGGCAAGCACTTGCAAGTAGCAAAATGCTATAGAGAAAGAGCAAGCGGTGCTTTTTCTCACCATTCTGAGTGAGAGAAATAGGCCAAGCGGGCTGTAGAAGATGAAAACTATAGTTTCGCAATATCTGGAGGGCCAGAGTTTAGGCATCCTGGGTTTAAATTCCACACATATGCATTTCATATGTTCTCTTTATCAGCGTATTAAGCTTGATGATTAAAACATTGTAAGCCAAGCTACACTTTTGCGAACCATTGCTAAAATCAAGCTTTAGGACAGTGATGGCGAACCTTTTGAGCTCGGAGTGTCAAAATTAGCAAGAAAACCTAGCTTAACTCAAGTGCTGTGTCACATCTAGAAATATCCATAATTTTGTGATATTTGTAGCTCTAGTAAAAAAGTTATATTTTTGATATATGTATTTTATTAAAAGCAAAAACAAATAATTCTTTACATTAGTGACTTTTGTTGCCAAACCTTCAATTGAAAGTTGGTATTTCATACACTTTAAGAACAAGCAAGCACTACACGCCCAGGTACCAAGGTGACCATGTGTGTCACCCAAAAGCCCTTGGCGTGTCACCTGTGACACGCATGTCATAGGTTGGCCATCACCGCTTTAGGACCTTATGAATGGGAGAGTAGAGGTAGAAAAAGTATGTTTAAAGCCAGTGTAATCTAGGGAAAGAGTTTTGGCCAGAGATCTGGAAAAATCAAATTTCAGACGATCACTTCTCCATCAAATATGGCAGATGACCTTGAGGGACTTATTTAGTTCCCAGGTTAGTGATGGGCTAAAAGGAGAGGAGGAAAATTATGTCTGCTGCTCTCAACCCTGAAGAAATAGCTGACTATAGCTAGTCCCCAAAAGACTTATTTGCCTCTCTAGTTTCCCTCTACCGTCACTGTATTCAAGCGGACTTTAAAAGTGCCGTGCACTTCCAGAATAAGCTTCCGCATGAGGCTCAGCAAAACGCGGGTTTAAAACGCACCTTCTGTCCCCACGGAAGCGTGTTTTGCTTGTCAGCATCTTTTTCTCCCCACCCCCTCTCTTGTTAATAGGGTGCCAGCAGGAATGGGGAGGGACTGCGCTCTGCGTGGCCACAACCAGGAAGAAACCCCCAAGTTCAAAGGAAAAATAGCCATCGCTTCTCTGTTCGTCTCCCAGATCTCCGTCCCCCAAAATGGCTTCCCGTGCCGGAAAAAGCAGTGATCGCTCGCTCATTCACTCTCAGCACTTTCACTCTGTTCTCTGTTCGTCTCCCAGATCTCCACCCCCCACCCCGAAATGGCTTCCCGTGCCAGCAAAGGCAGTGATCGCTCGCTCATTCACTCTCAACACTTTCACAGATCACTGTCAAAATCCACCTGGTAGAGCAGCGGTAACTGTAGCAATCCACTCATTTCACACCTGATAACAATTGTAACAATGTTGCAATTCTGCACAATTCTGACTCTTTGACAGTTCTGAGCTTTAGAAAGGGAAAGAAAGGCCCTGTCCCCAAGTCTTCTTTTGCCTCTGAGCGCCCCCATGCCCGGCTTTTCAACGAGCTTCCAGTGCTACAAAAGGAGGAAAATCCACAACAAAAAAAGTGCACTTTAAAGAAGAGTTCCAGTGATCTTTTTGGAAGTCGTGTGTTTTCCTGGCAGCATTTACCATTGGGACACTCCGTGGCAAAAGGGGTGCTGATTGGTGCCTGCACACACAGCTATAAAACATTCAGACATCTCCCAGAACTGCAGCAGCTTCCCTTCCTTTCCCTTTCTAAAGCTCAGAATTGTCAAAGAGTCAGAATCGCGCTCCCATTCACTCAAAAAGCATCTGAAACAGTGTGTCTGAATTCAGCCTAAGGGTTGGGCTATGTATTTGTTAGTAGAGGTGAGCCTGAGATGTTAGTGTGTCATAAGTGGCACAACAGGACTGGGAAGCAAGTGGTCAGATGGCAAACAAAGCTGGGCTGGCACATGAGTGGTTTGTGGCTGGAAGCAATGTTAAAAGATGTTGAGATTATCGAGATAAGATAGCAGGCTGCATTCAGCACTTGGCACAGCGTAATGTGTTTTTTCCTCTGAAAGCACAATCAGAACAGTGGAGATATCACTCCAAGCAGAAGATACTTTATTCTTAATGAGTGCAAGTAAGAAACTACATACATGTGTGAATACATTGGGTGCATGCATATATGAAATAAATGCAGGTTTACAACTTAAATCTAAGATGAATACAGCATGATAACAGCTGACAACTTCATGGCTATTACAAGCCTAACATAACTTCTCCTGACTGGCTACATGATTGCGACTTAGTACCTACATAATTGCAGCTTAGTCCTAGCATAATTGAAGCTTAGGTGAACATCATTGAAGCCTAGGTTAACATGATAGAAGGTTAGGCTAGATTGACAGAAGCCTTATAAAATGGATGCATAGAAGCAATTATAGCTGTGTGAGACTCATGATATCAACAGGAAGAAGGCAGGGTTACTGTATGCCTATAAATGGTTGTTCCGGTGGTTATAGAAAAACAATGAAGATTCTCATGCCTCTAGCCCATTGTCGCATACAGAAATAGGATTGTTATGTCTATATAGCAAAGCATGATAAGCAGGTTGCGTTTACTGCTTCTTGCTATTCTGCAAAGCTAAGCAGAAGAACATGGGGTTATGGCAGGCCAAAGAAACAAGGCACACTTTCTGGAAACTTCCAGATCATCACAAAAGACACTAATGAGGGTCATCTCCTAGTCAGCAACTGTGGTCCACTTTGCAGACGTGACATTTCTTGGAGAGCTAGAAACTGAAATTCAGTAGAACTGCAAGTCCAAAGGCAGTGGAAGAAGGGCAAAGAGCTTCAAACTGGTAATAGGAAAAGATAGATCTCCTCAGGAGGAACACAAACTCTTTATAGGATGATAGATAAAGTCCATATACAAGCCTGAGTCCAAAGTCAGAAAGATAGTCCAACAATGGGTACTTAATGGGTACTTCTAGTGACAGTGGAAAAACACCCAATAACAGCAGCCAAAAATGAGAGCAAAGGGGGACAAAACAAGTAGTCCAGGAAAGAGAACCTATAAAATCAAAGGCCAGAAAAAAGAAAAGATAATCTATTTGAGCTTTCCCCCCTCCTTAACATGCTATCACTTCCAGTGCCCAAGACACCACTAGTCTTTTTAACATCCTTTATTGTGCATTTAGTTCTGTGATCTCAGAGCTTTGTGGTTACCGTCAGATAAAGCCCTTTCAATAAATGAAGAAATCAGTCTGCCTCTTGAACAGGTTACATTACCAGTTCCTCCTACTAAAAACATACACCAGAAGTTTATATGACCTCATTAATCTGCTGAACACTCAGCATATATTGTGCTACAGGTCAAATGCTATGGGGGAAGCCATTAATAAATGTAGCTAGGTGGTGGAAATATACCTTCGAGTCACCATGACTGTAATTTTTGCTTCTCTCAGACAAATTTTAATAAATGAAAGTGTTTGAACACTGAAGCTTTAAATCTTTATGTCAAGCATATAAATTGTGTTGTCTGATCACCCTTAAGACTGATTCCAGTTTGCAGTACTATCACTGCCAGGATGGTGTCTCTCTTCCCAAAGCTAAGCTAGGTGGGGAAGAGATGGTTGGCTAGGTTGGCCTTTCTCCCAGCAGTGACTGTTGTCAGAAAGCTGTGAAATATTTTGAATGAGGAGAGTGGTGAAGAGACAACAGGCTGGGTTGCTCTGCCATCATGGTCCCTGTGGTGGCCTCTCCCTCCTTCAGCTGTCACCAGAAAGTTGAGAGCCATCTCACCTGAGGGGAGTGAAGGAGAAACAGCAGGCTGTGTTGCTCTGCTGTATTTTCCCCAGTGGTGGTCCCTCCCTTTCTTCCGACTGCCTTCAGAAAGCTGTAAACCGTCTTGCCTGAGTGTAGTGGAAGAGAGACAGAAGGTGTCAGCTCCTATTAGTCTGTCATGTTATTTCCCCACCTTGCTATTTCATAATCTGCCTTGTAAAATCCTGTATGTAACAGAGATGTAGCCTTAATAGTTGTAGATGCTGGGTAATAGCAACAGGGAGGGGATGCGAATATTTGGCGAATGGTTGAGGGTGTCTCTTGACTCAGTTTTATGGCATGCAATTCAAGGATGCCAGATGGCTAGGTGAAACTATTAGGCTAAGAGATATGTGTGGCACTGAGAGACTCTTTGATATGAAAGTAGTGGTAGTAGGCTTAGGCTATATCTGGGGAATTTTTGAGGAATTACCTGTTTCTGCACTTTTTTTTTGTTTCTGTTAAACCTGCTAAGTCCTTCTGAGTAATACTGTAGTAATAAAATATTTATTAGACCAAAAGATTTTTTTTTCCTGCTCTGGAATTGGTGGAGTATCACAAGCTGCAAAAGCCAAATATCAATCTCCAAGACCAATATATATTTAAGCTCTGACAATGGTACTGCACATAGCCAAGAAGAGACAGTCCTGGAGGGGGAAGGAGCCACTGGGACCTAGGACGATGAGGTCCACAACACTAGTGTGGTAGTCCAGGCAATAATGTGGTGTTCCATGCTGAACAGAATTGCACACAATATTCCAAATGTGGCCTTAACATAGATTTATAAAGAGGCAAAATGGCACTTGCTGACTTATTTTCTAATCCCTTCCTAATTATTTCCAGCATTGAATTAGCTTTTTTTTTTTTTTTGCTGCTGCTGTGCACTGGGTTGACACCTTCATTGAATTGTCCACCAAAACCCCGAGATCCCTTCCCTGGTGTGTTGTAGAAAGCTCAGACCCCATCAGCTTATAGACATAATTTGGATTCTTGGCCCCAATGTGCATTACTTTGCACTTGTTAAGATTAAAGCACATTTGCCACTTGGTTGCCCACTCACCCAATGCTAAGAGATCCCTCTGGAGCTCTTGGCAATCTCTTTCAGTTTTACTACCCTAAATAATTAAGTATCATCAGCAAACTTTGCTATGTTACTATGTACCCCTTCTTCTAGATCATTGATAAATAAATTAAAAAGCCTTGGTCCCAACACTGAGCTTTGAGGGACCCCACATTTTACCTCTTTCCACTCTGAGAATTGGCCATTTATTACTACTCTCTGCTTCCTGACCTTAAGCCAGTCACAAATCCAAGATGGAACCTGTCCTCTTATTCCATGGCTGATGAGTTTACTCAGTGGCCTTTGATGTGGGACTTTGTCAAAAGCCTTCTGAAAGTCCAGATGGACAATGTCTACTGGTTCGCCTTTATCTACATGTTTATTGACACTCTAAAAAAATTCCAATAAGTTTGTAAGACATGACTTACCTTTGCAGAAGCCATGCTGCCTTTTGCTCATCAATGCTTGCTCCTCCATGTGCACACTAATTTTGTCTTTAATCATGTATTCCATCACCTTACATGGAACCGATGTTAAGCTAACTGGTTTGTAATTGCCTGGATCACCCCTGGATCATTTTTTGAAGATTGGTGTTACATTTGCTACTCTCCAGTCCTCAGGTACAGAGTCTGATGTTAGGGGAAGATTATATATTTTTGCTAGAAGGTCAGCAGTTTCACATTTGAGTTTCTTAAGGACTCTTGGATGAATACCATCTAGTCCCAGTGACTTGTTAACATTTAGTTTATTAAGACATGCGAGGACCTCTTCCTTGGTTATCTCTGTCCAGTTTAATTCTTCAGAAAATACAGGCTCAACTACTGGCATGTATCCTCTGTCTTCCTCCGTGAATACAGAGGCAAAGAATTCATTTAGTCTCTCTGCAATCTCCGTGTCTTCTTTAATTATCCCTTTCTGTCTTTTACCACCTAATGGTCCAACTGCTTTCCTGGTTGGATTCCTACTTCTCATATACTTATAGAAGTTCTTGATGCTCCTCAAAATCTTTCTTAGCTTTCCTAATGGTCATCTTGCATTTGTGTTGCCTGTATCTATGCTCCCTCCTGTTCTCCTCAGTTGGACAAGCCTTCCATTTCCTAAATGAACTCTTGTTTTTAATGACTTCATCTACTGCATTTGTGAGCCACATTGGTTTCTTCTTGGACCTAGAAGTCCCCTTTCTTCTTTTAGGAATGCATTCTAGTTGCACTTCAATTATTGTGTTTTTAAGTAGGCTCCATGAATTTTGAAGTGATTTAACTCTTTTGACTTTCCCTTTCAATTTCCTTTTTACTAATTTCCTCATTTTGAGGAAGTTTCCCTTATGAATGTTTAAGGTCTCTGTGTTAGACTTTATTAAGAACTTACTCCCTGTATTTAAGTTGAAGGTTATTGCATTGTGGTCACTGTTCCCAACTGGATCAGCTACAGTGACATCCTTTACCAGGTCCTGAGCATTACTTAGGATCAAGTCCAGGACTGCATTTCCCCTGGTTGGTTCCATGACCATTTGTTCCATGGAACAGTCATTTAGCAGGTCTAGGAATTTCCTCTCTTTCCTGAGCTGAACAGGAGTTCACCCAGCCTATGTGAGGATAGTTGAAGTCCCCCATTATAACTACCCTATCTTTATGGGATACCTCCTTTACCTCCTTCTCCAACTGTTCATCTCCTTCGGGCGTATGGTTGGGAGGATGGTAGCATGTCTCTATTGTTAGACTTCCTTTTTGGCTTGGTATTTTTACCCACACTGCTTCTGTGGAAGAGTCAGACTCACCTGGACATTCCAGTTCATAAGTTTCTATCTGTTCTTTAACATACAAGGCTACACCACCTCCATGTCGCCCTTCCCTGTCTTTTCTGTACAGTTTGTAACCTGGGATGACTGTATCCCATTGGTTTTCACTGGTATACCAGGTTTCAGTTATGCCAATAATATCAATCCTATTTTCCATAACTAAGTTTTCTAGCTCCCCCATTTTGGTTCGAAGGCTCCTGGTGTTTGCATATATACATTTATATTCACTCCTCTTGTTCAAATTCCACCATTGAGGAACATGTGAAACTAATCCCACACTTAGCTCAGCATTTTCTGCATATTTCCAGCCCTCCTCACTTGAGGGTGCTCTCTCTCGAACCGGATGCTGCCCAGCTTGTGTTGGCTTTCCCCCAGAATGTTCCCCATTTCCTAACAAATCTTAACCCCTCCTCCCGACACCACTGCCTATTGGGGGAAGTCTGGCCATATAAAAGTTAACCCATGACAGACCCAGAATCAGAGTTGTCATCCAGTGATGAGGACCCAGTGGAATATAAGAAGAATCTGTCCTAATGAATGCTTCAGGAGTAGGGATGTGCATGAAGGGTTTTTTTGGCATCCAATTGGTAACAATTGAAATGTTAGAAAATTTGGATTCATACAAATAGACCCTTTTGAACATGATAAAATTCTATTTGATACATTTGTATCCCATATGAACAAATATGTATCGGATATGAATGAATATGTATCCAAGATACGTATCTGATACATACTGTATCCCGTAGCAAATCCACTCTGAAAGCATCAAATCCAACATGAACCCACTTTTAATACACTCTCAATCCATGTCGAATGTACTCTAGATCCATTGCAGATGTGACTGGTGCAGCCGCTTCCCCATCTCCCCAGTTCAATGAAGTCCGAACTATTCATATGAATGAACCAGGGCTTTTGTCTGTACACCATCCAGAGACATATGGTCAAACATGTTTCAGGGTGGGACTTAGTGTATTTGTCTTAGTATATTTGTCTACCATCAGAAAAACTGGGTTTTAAATATGTTGATCCTTTGCACATCAAATCCTGTGACTGGAACTGATCTTTTCTAAACACTATGAAGTCCAGTCTGAGTCCCATTTCAGCTTATTGCACCCTGAAGTAAATTCTTCTCTAGGGCAAACGAAGGAACCACCTCCCCATCCTATAATGGTCAATGATGATCAACATTTTAAAGTAATACTGCATTCACTGGAAACACTTCCCTCCATTTGAAAGACAATGGGGCCCTGTTTCCACTCATGCCTCTTAAAATGGTTTAAAAATGAAACAAACAAACAAACAAACAAAAAGCAATTCAAACATGGATTCTGGCAGTCCCCGCTTCAGTGGCTTTAAATTGCTATAAACTGCTATCAACCCCTCTGCTATCCCCACCCAAAATTATTCAGAATCACATTAGGGAAAGGGAATCTTTTCTTCCCCGCTCTTGCCAGCCAGGGCCCCAGCCCCTGCCTGCTGATGGATCCCGCAGTGATGTGGCGCAGGGTGGGGAATTGCAGCTCCCCCCTCCTATCCTCTCCCCTCCCCTCCCCTCCCCTCATGCTTTTCCAAAAGACGTCCTGCTAGTCCTGCACATACGCATGCAGGCATGCACACACAAACACATACATACTCCTTCCTCCCCTTTGCTCTCCTCCCCTCCCCATCACCAAAAGCACGGCTGATATACACACAAACACATGCCCGTAAACTCAGGACTGGTGCCTTTTCACTTTTCCGCAAATGCAGAAAAGTGAAAAAGGGGCAGCAGAGAGAGAGCTTCCTGGCTGCACACTCATGCACTCAGGCACTGATGGGGCATTGGGAGAGGTGCTTCTCTCCTTCCCAGGGTTCAGCAAGGTAAAAGAGAAGCCTCCAGTGTGTGCTTCCCAGCAAGGAGAAAGTGAGGGGAAGTGAAAATTGAAACTTTGTTATTAGTGTGAAGTGTGGTGAATTACTACCTCTTATAAGGCTGAATTGTTACTTCTCTGCTGAATATTGATTGGGCACTTGAACAAATCTGACAAGGGGCTGGTCCCTGTGCAGGATGAAAGCCCACCCCTTTCATGACGTATTTGCCTAAATACTGCTGTAGCGTTCCCACGGCAATAAGGAAGAAGCATTTTTAAAGCAAAAATGGGGGAAAAAACCACGCTGAAAAAACAGGTGTTTATTCCTTTTTTTTTAGCCAAATAATCCTCAAAATACCCCTGAAACTGATTGGGAATGGGGATGAAGAAGATCCAAACCATTTGTAAATCACTTTATTCCATGAGTGGGAATTCACTCTGGGAGAACAGTTTCCATGTGCCATCTCCATACCTCATCCACCAATTTCATTTGCATTGCCCACTAAAACCTATTTTGTAAGAATTAAGTTAAAGGAGGCAAAATGTCAGCTCCTGTTAGACTCTGCCATGCTATGTCACATTTTGCCTTATAGTATATTCCTCTATATAACAGAAATGTTGCCGCAACATTTGTGCATGCTGGATAATAGAAAGAAAGGGGGAATCTATGGGTGTTTTTCCACTGTCATTAGAAGTACCCATTAAGTACCCATTAACGTACTTCTAGTGACAGTGGAAAAACACCCCATGTGAATGTTTGGGGTATGGTTGAGACATCTTCTGTCTGAGATGTATGGTGTGTAATTTAAGGAAAATTTTGTCTGTCTTGATGTAGGGTGCCCTACACTGGCTTGAGATTTAGCAAAACCTAAATTCTCAAGAAGGAATGGACCTTTGGGTTAAGTCCTGGTGTTCTATTCATTCTGCGTTACTGGCTGATTCGAGAATGTTCAGCTTTTTACACATAATATTTGTGGCTCCTGTAAAATCAAGGCTGTAGTACACTTCATCTGTGAGACACAACATTAAGATAAGAACATGTAATATCCTACTACAAAACTTACTATAGCGTTTTTTAAAAAAACATAAGTATTTTCCTTACATATCCTACCATCTGGTTTATTTCTTTTTAAGATCATATTAAACTAAGTAGAAAGTTAATGTTCTACAACAGATGCAGATTTATATGCTTAACACAGAAGAGTAACTTTTATCTAATACAAATCTATCATATTGTCTACGTGATTGTGAGGAGATTATATAAAGAAAAAAGTATTCACTGTTTTAAACCTTGCAAAACATGCTATAGATTTAACACATGCATGGAAGTAGCCATGGGAAAGGTTTTAGAGATAATTTTTTCTTACTTTTTTCTCCACGGCAGAACTCCCCCCCCCCCAAACAGTACTACATCCGACGTTGGGGGAAACCACAGATTATCCTGGGAACATGGAGATGCACACAGATTTCTTTAAAGTGTCTTTCTGGCTACATTAATCTTTCTCGCTCTTTACATGTGTGTGTGAAAACATTTCTTTCCTTGGCTGCCAAGAGTTAAAAGCACAGCCAATGCTTGTAACATAGTTACAAGGATAACTAAAAGCAAATAGCTCCCTGCAGCCTGCCAGCCAGCCAGCTGTCACATCCAACCTCCCTCCATTCTGTTTAAGTGCACAAACAGACCACCGATCTCTTTCTTCTTAAAATAGATGTTTCCCTCTCCATTGTTAAGATAATTAGCATCACTTTCCCCTGATAGCAAGCACAAAATTTCTCTTCCCCTCCCAGTAATGTGAAAGAGGGAGTTCGCTGGACAGCTTCTGCACACAGTTAGCTGCAAGGAGTTCAGCTGCTTTCAGTTTTGCTTGTAACTATGTTACAAGCATTAGTTATGGAGAGAGCTAGCTGCTTTCAGTTATGCTTTTAACTCTTTGCAGCCAAGTAAAGGGATGATCTGTGTTGTATTGTGGAGGTTCAATTGAGGTTTTTGCCTGTCATCGCTGCAGTGGGCATGGGGAGGGGAAAGAAAAAGATGTGGGCTCACAAAAAGCAGCTTGCATGGGGACAGGAAAGTATGTTTTAAATCCATGTTGCCCCAACCCATGTGGGGATGCTTTATTTCGAATTACAACCTGCATTTTAAAAATCCAATGCAAGAGAGAAGCAAAAAGAGACCATGGAGACGCACCCTTTGACATGCTTCTAAAATGCATCCCCCACTAATCATGAACATGGGAGACATGCAGAAGGTATGCCTCACTCATTCTGCAGCAGGGTTTGTTAGTATGCCAATAGGTCCATTTAAACGTTTCCAGTCAGAGCCCCTCTGATGTGGGTCATGCTCCATCTAATGCAGAAAAAGTATACAGGACAGGTTGGGGCTTCACAGATCCACACTAACATGTGGATAGATGAACCCCAGAAGCTGGTTATGGAGACTCCTGATAAAGACTAAAGGTAAGTGCAGAAAGGGCCAAATGCTAAGACATTCTAAAACATTTGACATACAGGATTCTAAACAACTTGTGTCTGCGGCACCTTTACAAATGTTTCCCTTGTTATAAACCCTAAAAGATTCCTTAAGGTCTGTGGAAGCCCTCCTGCAGGCTCTACAAAATATAGAATGTCTATATTAGGCCTTCTCTCTGGTAGCACCTTCCCAGAATGTCATCACTAGTGGACCAGTTTTATCAGATCCACCAGCAATCCCAATCAGGACCATCTGTCTGGTACTGATAAAGTGTGCTAGCAGAGAACAGGTTCTCTCCCGTCTACTCCAGTGTGCAGGAATAAGAGGCCATGAATAGAACTTCAATTCAGAATACAGGTAAGTGTGGAAAGGCCCAGAGTTCTTGTCTTCTTAGAGATTTCCAAAAGTGCTCTCTGATCTTGAATGTCTCGTAAGACTGTACTTTGTATCTTTATAAGTTACAATCTAGTTTAAACCTAGAATATGAAAGTTATTTATTGCTGTCAAGTTGCCACTTTTTCTTCTTCCTTTTTTCCTTCTATTTAATGTAAGAGTCAATTGCGATGTGCAAAAGCAGTCAAGCAAAAGCAGCCAGATGTAGCCTTAATTATATGCACTCTTGGAAAATGTGGACCTGTGTGGGTGGAATCACTTGGAAAGTTATGCTTCATCAACTGCCCACAGGAACTATTTAGTATTTCAAGGTTGTAGGTGTGCAACTCGCATCTGGTTTTTGTTTTTGTTTTTCAAAAGTGAATTTGGGACTAGCATTTCTTTAATTAGCTAATCGAAGATGACATCTGAAGTAGTGTCACATTTCATCAAGTAGAGTGACACAAGCAAATATTTGTACTCATAGATTAATACTGAGCAACATTTTGAGACTTTAAAAAAAAAACACAAAACCCTAGAATTATCTAGAGGCTGAGCACCACAGTGGTATATGAAAATTATGGTAGGATCTAGAGATCTGCATGAATATTTGTAATATTGATTATTTGTATGAATTTGGACGAATTCAGATATTCGCATATGAATCAAATGTTACAACATGCATACATTAACATTTGTACAAATATGAAAATTTTGGAACATTCATATGAGTAGTTTGGACATTCATTAAACTGGGGATACATATCAGATATGAATCAGATACGTATGCATTCGTATCGGATACATATCGGATACATACGTGTTCGTACCGGATACGTATCAGATATGTATTCATTCATACCAGGTAGATGTATGAATTCCTATGAGTACCTTTGTATTGAATAGAATCCTACCACATTGGAAGGGGATTTATTTGAATGAATATGAATTTCCTAACATTTGATTCGTCATGAACCGGATGCCAAAACCCTAATTTGTGTACATCCTTAGTAGGATCTACAAGGCACACCACTGAAATTACATGAGTGCTCAAAGAGTGTGAGATCCAGATGACCTTCTTTAGTTTTTAAGAAGAACTTTAAGAACAGAAGAAAGCATTAGGGATGCTTTCAATCAAATGTCCTGAATTTCGACATTCAAACTCAAATAGAATGTTCCAAAATTTGAATGTAAACATTTGAATTGATTTTTGAATTTCATATCTATTCGTTCAAATCATCTGGACATTTGCATGTGTATGGGTTCGTACATGATGCGTACTTGAAGATCCGCATCTTTCCCACATCCGTATGCATTTGTACAGATCTGTACAGGATGAAAACGGGTTGCGTGTGGGATAACTACAGGATGCATACGATGCGTACAGAGGTGTATGGATGTTGGGAAGATGCATACAGGCACATATGAATGTTGTCAACATTCGTATAGAATCATAGAATCATAGAATGGTAGAGTTGGAGGGGACCTCCTGGGTCATCGAGTCCAACCCCCTGCTCAAGGCAGGATCTCCTAAACCATCTCAGACAGATGGCTGTCCAGTCTCTGCTTGAAGACCTCCATCGAAGGGGAACCAACCACCTCCCGTGGCAGCCTGTTCCACTGGTTGATCACTCTTACTGTTAGAAATTTTTTCCTAACATCTAAACTAAATCTTTTCCCCTGCAGTTTCACCCCATTGTTTCTAGTCCTTCCTTGAGAGAGTGAGAACAGGGCTGATCCCTCTGCCTTGTGACAACCCTTGAGGTATTTGTAGACAGCTATCATGTCTCCTCTCAGTCTTCTTTTTAGTAGACTAAACATTCCTAGTTCCTTAAGCCGTTCCTCATAGGACATGGTTTGCAGACTGTTCACCATCTTGGTAGCTCTCCTTTGAACCTGCTCCAGCTTGTCAGTGTCTTTTTTAAACTGGGGTGACCAGAACTGGACACAGTACTCCAGATGAGGTCTGACCAAGGTAGAGTAGAGGGGGATAATAACTTCATGTGATCTGGACTCTATGCTTCTCCTAATACACCCCAGGATTGCGTTTGCCTTTTTTGCAGCTGCCTCACACTGTTGACTCATGTTCAGTTGATGTTCTACCAGGACACCCAAGTCTTTTTCACATGTGCTGCTGCTCAGCCGAATTCCTCCCATTGTATATGTGCTTTTTTCATTTTTCTTGCCCAGGTGCAGAACCTTGCATTTTTCTTTGTTAAATACCATTTTATTAGTTGCAGCCCATTGTTCGAGTTTCTCTAAATCTTTTTGGATCCTCTCTTTCTCTTCTCTGGTGTTTGCAATCCCCCCTAGCTTTGTGTCATCAGCAAATTTGATCAGTCTCCCTTCAACTCCCTCGTCCAGATCATTTATAAAAACATTAAACATAACTGGGCCCAGGACAGAACCTTGTGGTACTCCACTTGACACTTCCTTCCATTTAGATGTGCAGCCATTTAAAGCCACTCTTTGAGTACGATTACTAAGCCAGTTTTGAACCCACCTTATAGTTGCCTTGTCAAACCCATATTTGATCAATTTTTCAATGAGGATCGCATGAGATACTTTGTCAAATGCTTTGCTGAAATCAAGAAATACTATGTCTACTGTATTTCCTTGATCAACCCATTCAGTGATTTTGTCATAAAATGAAATCAAGTTAGTCTGACACGACTTGTTTGATACAAACCCATGTTGACTACTGTTAATTATTGAATTCCTATCCAAATGCTGACATATGTGTTGTTTAATAATTTGTTCGAGAATCTTTCCTGGTATTGAAGTCAGGCTAACAGGCCTGTAGTTCCCTGGGTCTACCTGCTTCCCTTTTTTGAAGATAGGAACAACGTTTGCCCTTCTCTAATCGTCTGGGACTTCTCCTGTTCTCCATGACTTCTCAAAGATTACAGCAAGTGGTTCAGCAATTACCTCTGCTAATTCCTTCAGTACCCTAGGATGTAATCCATCTGGACCCGGGGACTTAAATTCGTTTAAGTTAGCTAAGCGTTCCCTTACTCTCTCAGTGTTGATTTTGTGTCTTGATTCTCCTAGTCCTTCATCAGTACAGTGAAGGACTGTTGCATGTACATTATCCCTCTTGGAAAAAAAAAAGATGCAAAATAGGAGTTCAGAATCTCTGCCTTCTCAAGATCACTTTTGATCACTTCTCCATTCTCTCCCTGCAGACTTCCCAAAATCTCTTTGACTTTTCTTTTGCTGTTGACATATCCCCAAAACCCTTTTTTATTGTTTTTAGTCTCTCTTGCAAGCCTCAGTTCATTTTTAGCTTTAGCTTTTCTGATACTTGCCCTGCAGATTGTACTGATTTCATTATATTCCTCCTTAGATATGTATCCCTCCTTCCATTTCTTAAACATTTCTTTTTTCTTTTTTATCAAGTTTTTAAGTTCTAGGTTTATCCACCCTGGTCTCTTTAGATGTTTTCCATTCTTCCTTCTTTGAGGAATTGTTAATGATTGCGCTTCTAATATTGCATTTCTCAAAATATCCCATCCTTCTTGGACATTTCTATCCTTTAGTACATTTAACCATTTGATCCCTCCTAACCTCCTCCGGAGTCCATCAAAATCCGCCCTTCTGAAGTCCAACTTTGAAGTCTGAGTCCTCTCATGCTTTCCCTCCTTTATTATCCAGAATTCAAGGATAACATGATCGCTGCCTCCTAATGCCCCAGAAACTCTGATACCTTCAACCATTTCCTCTCTGTTGGTAAGAATTAGATCAAGGATAGCCAATCCTCTTGTTTCCTCCACCACCTTTTGGTACATGAAATTGTCAGCGAGAGAGGATAAGAACTTATTAGACTTGTGACTTTTTCCTGAGCGAGATTCCCAAGAAATGTCTGGGTAGTTAAAGTCTCCCATAATCACTATGTCATGCTTTCATGAAAGTTTAGCCATCTGGTCTAGGAATAGGTTATCCATATCTTCTGTTTGTCCAGGGGGCCTGTAATAGACTCCTACAATGGTATCCTTTCTGTTGCTCTCTCCTTGAATTCTTACCCATACCGATTCTACTGAGCTTCCACTCTCTGAAACTTGAACCTCTGAGGAGACAATTTCTTTTTTAACATACAGCGCAACACCCCCTCCTCTTTTGTTAAGTCTGTTTCGCAGAAACAAGTTGTAGCCTTCGATGTTTGTGTTCCATTCATGTGTGTTATCCCACCAGGTTTCCGTAATACCTATGACATCATATTTATCTACCTGGGTCAGGATCTCCAGCTCCCCTTTTTTATTTCTCTTTTTTATGTGCAGATTCGAATGAAAAATTCAAACAAATAGATTCAAATTCAGCAAAAACAAATCAAATCTTCTTGAAGTTGAATAGAATGTCAAAAAAAGAAAAGTGCACATTCCTAGAAAGCTTTGTGTCAATGCTTGTGCTTTCTCCTACTTTTTCACCCCATTATAGGGCCCTGTTTTCTGAAACACAAAAATGTCTGGCATCTGGCATCATTTCACAATTTCCAGAAAACAATCTCAGATGGAAAGATCAAAGCAGAGGAACGAAGGCACTAACCTTTTTATCCAGATCAAGGAGGCCCTACCTTGCCTTGCCCTGTCTCTGTTAGTCTGGCTTTATCTTCACAAGATGGAGCCAGATCTGGATTAAGAGGCTCTTAATCAGGATCTATTGTAAACTCAATTGGATCTACAACTGGACAACAAACCATAATCTGGATCATGGAGCCCTTCATAATCTGGAAGTACTATGAGCTGTCATTCAGTTGTGTGCTGTGGGGTGCTGCTGAAAATCCTCCCCCAAGCCCTGAAGCCAGAACTGTCTCCTGGCTGTTGAGGGGATGGAGGTGGCTGTGGAACACACATGAACTTTGCAACCTTGGGAAGGCTTGAACTGGATTAGAGCCATCAGTGTCGATGGTGTTGATCTGGCTTCTACCTCCCTGTGATTTGAATCAGTAGATCTGGTAAATCCAGATCCTTTGCTTCAGATCTACAGCTGCTAAGTGCAGAGAGGGCATAAGGGTCAGATGAGGAAGAAGAAGAATTGGCTTTTCCTACCCCACTTTTCTCACCCATTTAAGGGGATTCAGAATGGCTGACAATGCTTTCTGTTCTTTTCCTCACAACAGAGACCCTGTGAGGTAGGTGGGGCTGTGAGAATTCAGAAAGAGAGCTGTGGCTCATCCATAGTCACACTGCTGGCTTCATGGAGGAGTGTGGAATCAAACTCTTATTCCCAGATACGAGTCCAGGTCCCTAACCACTAGACCACTTGCTCACACTCTGGTCTCAAAGCAGAAGAAATCACCATTGTATCTCTCCTGCCTATGACAGAATAGTTATTATATTACTGAGTGTACAGACATGGACAATATGTTTTGATGAATAGGATATTGTATGTGGACTTTACTAAAATTCCAAGAAGTTGACTTATTCTACAGGACATCACAAACTAAGCCTGGTTCTTTTAAACCATGGCTGCCTCTCTGGAACTGTGCCTGGTCTTTTATCTTTCCCTTTCTTCTTCTACTTCAGGAAACTCAGTGAAGGCCCTGAGAATTATGGGAATCCCTATTGTCACATGGCTTTCAGTGGCTGTTGGCTATTTTTGGAGACATGTTACAAAACAACAAACTCAGTCATAGCAAAATATTCACCGTTGTGTTTCATATGCAGGAAATAGACCTATATTTTAGAAGTCCTCACATGGTCACCCAAACCACGTTGCCATTGCTAATGTCTATTTTAGTTTGAAGAATTGTCAGGAAACAGTATTCTACTAAATACTGTCTGCTCTTTGAGGGCCTGATGAAGTCCAGTTTCAAGATAAATAATCATCAGAAGTAGAAGCAGGTGTCTGTTCTGGAAACCAAACACCTTGGTGACCTGGTCATAGGCTCCCATGCCAACTTACCATGGGGAGCTCCTTCAAAAAGCATCTTATCCTCTTGGTTTCCACATGCAGTGGCAAGGGATGCCTTACAGTGAGCATGTCACCCCACTTTCAGGCATGATCACCAACCAAAACACCATTTCTACTAGGGCTGGGCACGAATGCATTTTTTTTGCATTCAAACTTGAGTTGATTCAAATATTTGATTGGATTCAAATTTTAAAAATCCAGATTTTCAAAAGTCCAATTTGAATCTGAAAATATGAACGTCGGGAACACTCGTATCCAATTTTCGAATTCATGTGCATCCCGTTTCCATCCCATATGCGTAACGTTTTAATCTTGTATTATAAGTGCAAATACACATGATATTCATGTGCAATATTTGCAGTTCTGTTCATTCAAATTATTCAAAAATCCTTATTGGATTTTCAAAAATCTGAAATTTGTTCGAATGCTCAAATTTGAATTTTTGAAAATCTGATTTGAATTTGAATGTCGATATTCGATGAATTTGAATTGGATTTTTGAATTTTTGAATATCTGTGCACTTTCCTAATTTCTACAAAGTCCAATCTCCTTCCTTTGCTGCAGGCACCTTGGATTTCCACTTTATTTCCACCTGGATTTCCACAGAGCACCTGAGGATCCTTTGGAGAAAGGCAGGTTTGAAACTAACAAACAAAAAGTATGTTTACATTTTGTGCCATGTTGTGTTTGGTTACATATTCCTCAAACAATGTGCAACCTGTTTCCCCCTGACTTCTTCCCATGGTGTCCACATGCGCTTGTCTATCCTCCTTCTCTTGGTTTTTTTCTTTTGAAAGATAAATAAATCATTTGGCTGAATGATGTCACCGTTCCAATGGCTAAGCCTTTGCCTTAGTTCATTAATTAAACTTCATTTTAACATTTAGAAAGGAACAGATCTACAGCGAGGCTCTGTTTGGCATGCCTGATTGTCCATACAGGAATTACTGTAAAGTGAGCAACATAATTTAATAAACTCCCCTTGAGATTTTCTTAAAAGGAATTGGCAGCTTGTCTTGCTCTGGAAAGAAATATGCCATGACACAGTTATCGATTTATGGACTGTCATTCTCCTGTGGAGAAAGACAGGTGCATTCCACCATTAAGTGCTGAGTTGAATGGCAATTTGAAAAGGGAAAAGTTGTGTAGGAAGTGAAGAAGGAAGGAAGGAAGGGAAAAATGCTTATTTTGGGGGCCTAATTATCATATAAGAGAAATAAATTTGGACTGCAGGTGTAGGGTAGCTTAAGTGATGTCATGTTCTTGTGTTCAGAAGATATAGGGAAATACAAAAATCTCACATAAAACACAGAACATAAAACACTTTTCTCTGAATATACAACTGTTGTGATACTACAGAGGAAAAGCTAAGCTAGGTGTTTTCTCTTTGATATCGCAGAATTGTGCACACTGAATACATCTACACTTACATAGGCTGAGTCTGTGCACTTATTGTTAGGGAAGTGAACAAATTTTTTTTGCATTCGAATATGATTTGAATCAAATGTCAAAACATTCAAGTCAATTTGAGTATTTAAAATCCAAATGCAACAAAATCTGATTTTAATAGAATACATTCGAAACTATTCGCTCGAATGTTAGATTTGAATCTGAAGATACAAATGTCGACAACATTTGTATTTGAAGATATGGATGTCAACAACATTTGCATGTGTCATGCGTATTTGCATGTGTCATACGTATTTTGTACGCAAATGCAAACAGATACGTATGAGATGCATACGCTACATATGTGTACATTCGTATCTGTACATTCAAATGTTTTGAATGATTTGAACGAATGTTTCAGAACATTTAAAATTAATTCATATGTTTAAATTCAAATGTGTAGACATTCTATTCGAGTTTGAATGTCCCTATTCAATGGAATTCAATCAAATTTTGAATGTACAGAACGTTTGTGCACATCCCTTCTTATAATTTGCACATTCTTTGCAAGTAATGTTGAGCATGTATTGTTCTAGGGTAAATTTAATGTCTTACAACAGTGGAATTCAAACACATTTATTGTGATCAACAGAGTAAATCCCCTTGCACAGTTCACTTGGACAAAATAGAGTTCCCTTTAGGTCCAAATAACAGATGGATTTTTAGTTGCTAGTTCAGAAATAAGCCTGCATTTATACACAGCATTGGGAAACCAAGGGTTGCTTCCAGGTTGGGCTGACAAATGACCTGTCAAAGCTGCTTCCCACCCTAAAGCTCTGGATACCATCACAGGCAGTGAACATGGCGCCATGACATGGAGGAAGCCTTCCCAAGACATGCAGCACCACTGTGGGCTAGACCAGCTTTGGAATGCACCCTTTGGGTGATTTGCAACCATTAAGTTCTTATTGGTTTAATACAGTTTTGTTTGATATGCTGGATTTTAAAGGTTTTTACCTGCCCTGAGACCCTTGGGTATAGGGTGGGATAGAAATAAATAAATAGGCAGGCAGGCAGGCAGGCAGGCAGGCAGGCAGGCAGGCAGGCAGATAGATAGATAGATAGATAGATAGATAGATAGATAGATAGATAGATAGATAGATAGATAGATAGATAGATAGATAGATAGATAGATAGATAGATAGATAGATAGATAGATAGATAGATAGATAGATAGATAGAGGAAAGGGGCAGGGGGAAAGGCAAGCACTGGGGAAGATGAGGAAAGACAGAATAAAGGCGTGGTGTTGAAAGGGAAGCACCAGGGGAGACGAGGAAATACAAAGGAAAAGGGTGGAGAGAAGGTAAATGGTAGGTGGTAGTGGAGGAGATAGGTACAGGTGGTGTTCCCATTAATAAATATTCTGATTTTAACAGGATTCCACAGTAAGTCCTGTTAAAATCCAAACAGGGATTCCCCAGATTATTGGACATATAGTATGCAGAAATGGGGAAACCCGTCAAAATGTTGGGACATTGGACCCTCGAGTTAGATTCAGACCGAACCAAAGGGCTGGTGGAAAGACTGGACAAGTCAATAGATGAGGAAAAGGTCTTATGTAAAATCCACATACAGATATTCTTGGCTGTTTTAAAATCCTTTTGTGAACAATATGAATGGAGCTTGTGAACATCACAGGTTCTTGGATAATAGGTGCAGAATCTTGACTTTAATTATTACCTTTCAACTTAGATTAAGCCCCTTACTGCTTTTTAAAGCATTTATTCTTTGCTACCCATCCTTGCCTACTCAACACACTCTGTCCTTTTGTAAATACTTATTTTTCTTCATTTTAACAGCCTTGTGTGTCTCTGAAACTAGCCTGCTAGCAAACCCTGATGGCAGCTAGCAATGTGCAACAATAAAATTTAATCATTAGGAGACGAGTTGTTCCTCTATGTGTTCCTCCTGCCCCATGTATGTTATTGATTGCGCTTTTCTTGTTAAATTGGTTGGCATTTAATATGACTTGGTTTCTTCTTCATTCCAGATAAAATGCTTTTATAACTGGCACCTAATCCAGCTTGGAGGAGGTAAACTGTCAGTCAAGCTATCTCCCACCTGCAATGTTTGCTGGACCAGAAATTGCAGCCATAAATTGGATGCTCTCATCCAAGGCCATTGCAACAAGTTTGTCTTTGTGGATACCATCTGCATGTTGAAGAAATCCCTTCATGAAATGGGCCTGTGGTCTTTTTATTCCAGCAGCCTTTTCTCATTGTGGCAAAGAGTTGCATATGGAAGCTAACAAGGAGAGCATATCAAAAGGAAGGGACCAGCTGACCTTGGGTCAGCTGGCCTTCCAGTTGTCAAGCCATAAACTCTGCATAACCTCTATTTTCTAAACAGGGAGGTTTAGATAGGAAAAATGTCAGCGTCTAAGGATGTGCAAAATCCAATCCAAAATTCACAAATTTCATCAAATATTGCATATTCGCAGACAGCCACACTGAAATGAAAATCTATTGTTGTTGTTTTGCATATCCAATTGAAATGAATCAGTCTTAGGCTTGTGAAAATGAACAATTTGATTGAACATTCATGTTTTTCTACGCTTTTCATCATGAAAGGGGCTTTTTCAATGGGAAAAAAGGCTTTTTTCTTTGCAAAGAAGTTAAAAAAACTTTTTTTCAATTGAATGATTTGACAATGAAAAGAATTAATGGATTTTTTGCATTGACAGCTAAACAAACATGCTTTTTTATTTTTATTTTTTGGTGTACTCTCCTACAAATGACAGTTGGGCCATCTGCCACCAGCAGAGTGCAAGCCTCTCTGAGTACAAGCCAGATTGAATTCCAATGGTTAACTATATGCTACGTGGAAGCTCTTTTTTCCTTATCAAAATTATTTTAAAGTTCAGTTTCTTTGGTGATTCCTAGGCTGCACCACCATGATGCTATCTGGTCATGGGGGGGATCCATACGAAGCATGGTAAATGAAAAGCTCTGCATCTGTGAAGTTTCTAGAGAGACACTTTTCATGTAGAAATACCCCAGAAATTAGGCTATTTTTAAATTCAGTGTGAATAAAATACACTGCAACTGTAAGGTACTTCATGCCTATTCCATCCCTCTAGAGCCAGTTTGGTCTAGTGGTTAGGGAGCCTGACTCTTATGTGGAAATACCGGGTTTAATCCCGCGCTCCCACGTGAAGTCACCTGGGTGACCTTGGGCTAGTCACAGCTCTTTTCTGAATGTTCACAGCCCCACCCACCTCACAGGGTGTTCTGCTGAGGGGAAAACAGAAAGCTTTGTCAGTCACTTTGAGTCCCCTTAAATGTCTGAGAAAAGCAGGGTAGAAAAGCCAACTCTTCTTCTTCTTCATGGAGAAGAAGCAACATAAGAGGAGAATGTGGGTCAGGCTGGAGTCCATCTAGTCCATCCTGTTTCACACAGTAGCCCACCATTTCCTTCTGGGCAGGAGACGAAGGCAAACCATCCCCTCCTCTGGATTCCCTAGAAATGGCGTTTAGAACATCCTGCCTCTAAAGTCTCTACCATGGAGAAAAATGCAAATAATTCCTGCAAGTCCTTGGCAATGTCCTTTACTCTTTTTTGTTTCTCTTTGGCTTCCTAGCCTCCCTCTCTGGTCACTTCCTTTTGATATATTAAACTATCTTTTTTATTTTCTGTCTTTACAGTTTTGGCAACACACATCTCAGATTTTCTCTTTTTATGTCTTACTCTCTGCTTGCGTTTCTTTCCTTAGGCTGCATCTCCATTATGCAGCAGAGGCTCTTTATTGAGGCCTTTAGGTCAGCTGGCCTCCACTGGGAATAATGGAAGCTGGCCCCACTTTAAGGTGCTTTTGCTGCTAATAGAGACACAGCCCCAGTTTCTGTCCCTTTTTGCTATGTTTCCTTCATTATGCTGCCTTTGCTACTTTAAAAAAAGGGCCTATTTTGGTTCAAGTGCAGCTTCTCTCTTTTACATTTGCTCTGCAGGTTGATAGATTACAGCAAATACTGAATAGAACACATTTCCTTCTGCTATTGCAGAATGCCCCATACTGTAAAAGTGCAAGGGAGCCAGTAACCTGTTATCTACTGCCATGTCTCCATTTGTGGTGGCATTTGGTGCCTCATGGTTGAGTGTTTTGTCCTATTGCTGGATGTGATCACCTGCAGAGATGCCATTTTGGAAGGTGTAATTTTCTGCCTTCAGTGGAGATTCTTTGGATGGTTGCTCAGAAGGAAGCCTTCTCGTCCCAAAATGGAAATGAATATGTATCATTTTCAGAAGTGATTATAGAAGAAGAGTTGGCTTTTGTACCCCGCTTTTCTCACCCGTTTAAGTGGACTCAAAGTGGCTGACAAAGCTTTCTATTCTCCCCACAACAGAACACCCCGTGAGGTAGGGTGGGCTGTGAGAGCTCAGAAGATAGCTGTGACTAGCCCAAGGTCACCCAACTGGTTTTGTGGCGGAGTGCAGAATCAAACCTGGTATTCCCAGGTAAGAGTCTGACCCCCTAACCACTAGACCAAACTAGAGATGATTATGGCACCTACCCCAAGTGCCTGGGAGAAAGCAACTGCACTAAACATCTTCCTTCCACATGTTAAGTGCTGAATATGGGAGCCCCCATGCACTGTTAGTGGCTTCTGTCCACATAAGATGGAGTATGATCCAAATCAAGAAGCACTTGATCTAGATCACAAGCAGACCACAGTGAGGTCTACCAATGTACATGCAGGCACTAATCTGGACATGGAGGTGTGTAGAAGGTACGACGGAACCCATTTCAGGGATTTATTGCATCAAAATGGGTCCACAAGGGTCTAGTGGTCTTTGGAGCTCATCCCTGTCCTTTGGTGCTCATGCAGGCCAGCTCTGAAGCTCTTGTGTGCTTTCGGCGAACACGGGGACTTGGCTGGAACAAGCAGTTGGCATGTAGATAGTGATGTTCCAGCCCAGAGTGAATCATCTAGCTTTGGTTGAATCACTCTGTTTCTGACTCCACTATTATGCATCAGCCAAGTAAGTGCAGAATGGCCTTTAGTGTCTAATGTACACTAATGATTCCTTTCAGTAAGCCTGTCTTTGGCAGAAAAGGTACCTTAATTAACCCCTCAGCCCTGCTGGGGCCTTTTTCCACTAGGGCTTAGAACCCTTCTAAGACCCCATTAGGAACCCAATTAGTACCTGATTGGTACCTATTGGGAAGGCCCTGTCCCCACCTGGACCCCATTGAAGGACCCATCTGCAAGGCCCTGTCCCCATGAAGGCAGGGAAAATCTGGATTTCTTGTGGATCTGATTAAAGGTGTCCACAGTGGGGTCTTCAGGCATCTTCAAGATCTGGATCTCCAGGTGGACCCCATCTCAAAGATCTGAATTTAGAAGATCTGGATCTTTGACTGGCCCTGGAAAAGCGGGGCTGCTTTCCACTGTGAGTACTAAAAACTGGCCTCCCATGAAGAGCCTCTGCTGTGTAACAGAGATCCAGTCTTTATTATTATTTTGAAAATTAACAGTTGAGATTATCTAATAGTTAAAAGGCAACTCTAAATGTTCCATATTTAAGTATATGTATTTATAAGATCAGCCAAAATTAATTATATACCATGGATAAATCTTAATTGCTGCTAACAGAATTAGCAACTTCAAATGAAAGCGTTATCACCGTGGTCAACAGGATTACATTTTTACAGCTACTGGCTGCTATTACCTTTCTTGGAGAAATGGCTAGCATAGGAGGTATGCATTTCTTTTGCGGGAGAACCATGTTTATGATAGAGTGAGTCTGTGTGTTTGAATGAGAAGCACCAAAGCTTGAAAGAGGAACCAGTGAGCTAAAGAAAAAAAGCCGATAAAATCTCTGTCTCTCTATCTCTCTCTGAATGCATGCGGAAAGTACAGGTTGGCAAAAGAGTGCGAAAGCCTGACTGTGTTGCCTCCAGAATTTCTAACTGCTCGGGGAAATAGGGACCATGCGGTAATATCATATATATATGAACATATGAATACTAATATAAAACAGGATCACAGATCAGAACTCTCTTTAGAAAAAGAATGCTGTAAAATCCAGCCTTGAAAGCTTTGGCACTGCTTATGAAATTGTAAATAAAGCTGCAAATTAAGACAAATATAAAGACAAATACTGCACACACTTTCTTTCCCAAGTCAGTTCAGCTCTGGAGAGTTTCATATCAACCTTAAAATGAGACCTTGAAAAAACATGCATTATTCTAAATAACGTTTACTGTCTTCTGAAGGAAGGAGTGCATTTCCAGAAACCTGCCTGTATTTCCTTCCCCCCAGCTATTCACATAGTTACATCTCTTTTCTCCCAATAGGTTGCTTCTCCCTTGTCAAAAACTTGAAGGCCACCATCAAATTGGCACAACAATGTCCACAAATATGGAAAAGAAAATTTGGTTTGTCTTCAGGGCTCACCAAAAGTGGAACAATCTGAGATGGTTAGTGGTTATTATTGAATTATTGACTATTAGCCTGGCAAAGAATATAAGGGCAAAGCTGCAGAGATACCAGAGGAAGGAGCCTTAGAGGCCGTATTTTATTATATAAACCTGCAGAATTGCTGATTTTGGGAAAGGGAGGAACATAGCATAAAAAAGGCAGCTCATCAGGCACGATAAAGAGATAGCTACTCCCATTTTATAGCACTGAGAAGAGTTTCTATTTAGGAATCTATAGGGGCTTTGTTGTTTGGGTATTCCATTCTAGCCCACCCTTCATCAGCTTTATGGTCCCAAGGTGCATCATGAAATTGTTTTATCTTCATACTCTTTTTACTTTCATACAACAGATGCTGTTTCACTTTCATCCTAGAAAATGCATTTTTTTAAAAAAGCAGACACTTTTTTTCTTTCTTTCTAGCTTTTGGTTTTCTTTGTATTGAGTTCCACAAAATGATGTCATGGTGGTATAATCAGTTTTATTCTATTTCCTAAAATCTCATTTATATCCTACTATTCGTCCAAGTGCTTCTAGGGGTTAGACAGGCTTATTAAGTTAGCCTGAGTATGTTTCTGGTCTCAGCACACCTTGAGAAAAAGTTTTGATTCTGAAGCTCTGTAGCCCATAGTCTGAGAAAAAATTTCATGCCACTATGACACCTTCTGACACTTAAATACTCTTCCATAAGAGACGCAGATGTTGTAATCATACATGGGTGGGGAGCACTCCTGAGATGACTTAGGGTGTGTTTCCACTGTCACTAGAAGTACCCATTAAGGTACCCATTAATGGGTACAAAAATGCCATTACGTACCCATTAATGGGTACTTAATGGGTACTTTTAGTGACAGTGGAAAAACACCCTTAGAGAACGTTTTGAGGTGGGATTGTTCACACAGCAGTTTGTCCTCCTCCCCTTGAACATACTGTACTAGAAAGGGTGGATTAGACAAGGATTAGAAGTGTGAGGGCTACACACTGCCTCTCCGTGGCACCTTTGACATACCCCTTTTGTTTTCTCTGAATACAGTCAGAGTGAAGCAATTGCCATTTTCCATTTCCCTCTTCCCCTTAACTCCATCAGCCAGCCTGCTATGCCAGAAACAGGGGCAAAACTGTCCTTAATCTTAAATTAAGATTAAACTGTCCTTAAATTTAGAAACTCAATCTTAAATTAGGTTTCCAGAAGGTGATTTCCAGGTAGTGCATATCTGGAGAAGGTGGGTATTGAATCTTGATCCTTCCAGAGTTTGGAAAGATAATATAAGGCTGTATTCCCACTCACACTTTAAAATTTGAATGTGATTTGAAATTTGTTTGTCCCCATTACCGATTGGCTTCTCGCACTTTCTGAGGAGTAAATAGTAAAAAAAACGCATTAAAAAAACCACTTGTTTAAACAACTCTCACTCCCATTTTTGTTGCTAATATGTTTTATTTTTTTGTTTTGGGAATGGTGCAATTGCAGTATATCCTGCCTGCTAGCCTACGCAGCTGTCTTTCTGCCCTTTTGGGCTGTGCTGCCATCGCTGCTGCCTTGATGTGCCTCCTCCTCTCTTGCCTAGCTGCTCGCCCGCCTGCCTGCCCAGCTACCCGCCATTTTGGCCGCTACCCGCCTTGCCGACCCGGCCTTTCAGCTGCATTGCTGCCACCACCTCACCCACCCACCCACCCACCCACCCACCCACTCGCCAGCCAGCCTGCTATTTCTACTGCCGCTGCTGCCTCACCCGGCCGGTTTTTGAGCTGCGCCACTGCTGCTGCCTCTCTCACTTGCCTGCTCACCTGCCTGCCGTTTCAGCCACCGCTGCCACTTCCTTTTCCGGCCAGCCTTTTGGGCTGTGCCGCTACTGCCATCTCGCTTACCCAGCTGCTTTTGTAGGTACACAGCTCTTACAGTACACTTTTTAGAATATGTTGAAAGAATCATGTTTAGCTCAAAAGCAAGCAATACATTTTGCATTTTCACATGTATTTCTCCCTATTATCTGTAAGAAGATTTTAGGTAAAATAAATTACACGACAACTCTTTGAATGCTGCAAGAGGACCTACCCTCAACCCTCACAATGCCCTTTCTCAAAGTGAGATGAAATAACTCTGAGGGTGTCTGCCATTCTCAGTTGCTTCTGCTGTCATGATGTAGATACAAAATGGTGTCAATAGCAACCTATGGGCTTGTTCTATGCAGGTGACATATCAGCAAAGGCTCATTTCCAGGGTTTTCTTCAGTGCACAAATGGGCCTTTATCTTTGGAGCTCACAATCCCCCAACTGTTATATCTGAAGATGGTGAGGCATAGGATAAGTGGATTTCCCATGCCCTGCAAGTTTCTCTTCAAGGGCATGTCATATGCCACTGAGCTATGAATGCAGCCTTAATCTGCTAATCTCAACTGTTAAGTTTTCCTGTATATGGATATTTTGTGATAACATGAGCTATTATAATATCTATGCAATTTTGTCATTTCCTATTAAGGCTGCAAATACCCCTACACTGAGTGCCAGTTAATTGGCTGATGAAAGTGGGCTAAGGGGATGCCATCTTGAATCTTGCCTTAGTTTTACAAGTTTTACCTCACACTGCATTAGTTTTAGCCATGGGAGAATCACACTAAAATGTGAGATCTTATGATCAATCTGCAGTATTTTCCTTCCAATCCTTGCTTTCTTCAGAGTACTTTTTCTGCATAGAAAGTGAGCTGTTTATATTCCAAGGGTTTATAGAGGCTAGACATCAGTGTCCCAGGAAGGATGAAGGAGTGTTTTCTTTTTCCTCTTTCCTTCCCCCCCCCATGGAATGACCATTCATTTATAGTGGCGTTTGAGATGGGAAACTATCAATGAGGCTATTGTCTCTTGAGCCAAAAACTAAGAACGAAACTTCAATCACAGTTAACAAGCTTTGTTAACTATCACCTATAGATGAGTGTTGCTTACACTAAGGCAAAGTGGAACCCCTAGCAGAAAATAAGCATGGTTAATATAGTTTTCTGGACTAGTACACAAAATCACACTTTATTTACAGCTTTCTCATGGCATTCGTAAGGTTTCTTATTTCACATCCTGTTCTCTCCCTTTTTGGCTGCCATGTCCTTCCTTCTACACACTTCTCAATAACATCTTGCAGTAACCGCTTATTCAACAACTTAGTCTATATGTTCAGTGTCGTTCAGCACAAGGATAATTGTTTCTTAAGTGTGAACATATATTTTTATTTTATCATACTTCTCATTCTTGCTAAATCGCATAGTTCCCACCAAGAAGCTTATCTGAAAAGGGAAGCTAAAGGTGTAGTAAAAGGAGCTGAAAGCAAAAGGGATGTGTGCAAAGTTTATAGGCAAATGTCATGGGAAAAGGTTATGTAAGCAAAAAGAGAAATGAGAGAAAAAGTCACTGTGTTAATAATGTTAGATTATTTCAAAATGGCGCTGGTTTGGTCAACCTTATCAAGGGGTTATGGGTTCCTCCCTTTAACTAATTTTTAATTTTTGTTTTAGTCTGCAGATTCACACAGTCAAAATCATTTAAACCTTCTAACCAAGCTACATATTCTTGCTGTCAAGATTGTGTTGCAGACCTAATTATAGCTGCATGAAACAAAGGGAAGGGAAACATGCAGCTCAGAGGACTTAAAATAGACAGATATAGGTTCATTTCTGCTCAGAAACAAATTTGCACAGTATCAATTTTGCAAAGGAGCAGAGATGGAAGGACAATTTTATTACAGACGTGGAGAACAGAAGAGGATAGGAGACGGACAAACTTAACTATAGCTGTCTGGGTGGGTACAGGAAGTGCACAAGTGTGTAGGATTAAAGTGCAGGAAAACTTTGCACAGGAGCAGAGACGTGCAGATCAACTTCTGAGCATAAGTAGAGAACAAGGACAGGGAGGAGAGAGTTTACACAGGACAGAGCTAAGTAAAGAAAAGGTGCAGAGAACAGTTGGAGATTGGCAGTTCACGCAGACCAACCACTTACATTGACAGAGAGCATTTTTCAGCAGGATGTGGTAGTTGACAGGGCATCTTCTCGAATATTAGACATGGCGCTTCTCTCGGTGGGTTGAAAAACAAATTCACTGGACATGTATTATCTATGTTTTCTTCTGTTCTCTACTGATGTAAAATTGAAATAGATTTCTGTGATGACTCAGCCTAATCCCCCCCCCTTTTGACTCATACTTTGCAGAGTAAGGAAGCGGCTACCGAGCACCACGTCCCACCTGACTGCAATGGGCTGGGATCAGTATATGAACTGATCTATACTATCCCACAGGCGTCCTGCTCCAATGGCTTGCAATCAATCCCTCTCCCTGAAGCAGCGCAATAAACACCAGTGTAATCCAAACACTAACTGTTTATTAATATACATAAATAAATAGTAGAAGCAAAGATAAGATTAGTCCAATAGTCCTTGAATAGCTTGAAGGTAAATGTTGTTGTAAATAAAATAAAGTTCAGTCCTCATCAAGGAGTTCCACTGAAAGCAAATATCTTAAAGGATTCCGGCCTCCAGCTACACTCACTCCTCCTGCCCCTGAATGGATTCCAACCACCATTCAATGTGAAGATTCTCCCTAAATAAAGTAAGCAAACAGCAATTACAAACTGTGCTCCAAGTCCTGTCTCACTCAGCTCTGAGTTAACAGCTTGCCTATGTGTCCACCCTGTTGCTGGCATGTGTCCTGGTTTTCCTCTGCCCCAGAGTCTAAACCCCTTCTATCCCCTGCCCTTCTAATCCAAGGGTGCGAGGCCTAAAAGCCCGGAGATTTCAACCTAAACTCTCCACGATCCCTCTCTTACTCAAACCGCAAGATCAGAGACACTGAATCCAGCCCGGACTGCTGGCTTAAATACCCGGTGATTCGGTTGCTCTCATTGGTGCATTTTTGGCATTTTTTGTGGCTGCTCCTCCCACCTGTCAATTGCCCTGCTGCTAAAGCCCGGGAAACAAGCCCGCGGCTGCAGCTTGCACCGTGAAAACGTCCCAATTTCCTTTTAAAGTGAGAAGCAATGCTTGTGTGTAGCTAGGGCCTCTGGTGAGGACAAAAAAGCTTTCTCACTTTAGATCAAACCATGGCTCTTTTTGTTTACAGAAGCGTTCAAAGAACTGAGGCTTTTCCCCCTAACTAAGATTATCCAACAAATTACAAGGTGAAATTATAGTTTGGTCATAATTTGTTTTAGTTAGATCAAAATGTTCTCTAGCTTGTACATAACATGTGCAACTTCATTTTCCTCAACATCAAGTTTTTGTGGAAGAAGCCATCAGATCTATGTTCAAACTAGAGAGGAATAGAAAAGCTTGGCTTGAGGTAGATGTTTGGGGAAGTATAGGGTCCTGGAACAGCATAAGATGTGCGTGTGTGTGCGTGTGTGTGCTGCCACAGGTCTGGATTAGGGATGCACATGAATAGTTGTAACATCTGTACAATTCCTACAAATTCGGACATTGGTATATGATTCAAATGTTACGACATTTGTACATTGACATTTGTTTTCATGAGAAAGTGGCTGTGCAGGTCACATCTGCAGCAGATCCACAGTGCATTTGACATGGATTGGGAGCAGATACAAAGTGGATTCAGGGCAGGCAGATTTGTTGCTTTCAGAGTGGATATGTTATAGGATATGTATGGGATATGTAACAAATGCGTATGGGATACGTATGCGTTCATATCAGATATTCATACAAATTCTTATGAATACATTTGCATCAAATAGAATCCTACCACATTCAAAGGGGATCTATTCAAACAAATATGGATTTTCCTACATTTGATTTGATACAAATCAAATGCAAAATACACTATTTGTGCACATCCCTAGTCTGGATTTCTGTGGCCAGATCATCTCTGTCCAGAAAAAAACTGCAGCTGGTGAACCAGCCAGAGTTGGAACTCAAAGTAAAGGTGAAATCAGGGTATGAAAGGGAAAAATATCCTAAATCATGTATGCATTCGTTCAAAGCTTCTCTGTATTCATGAACAGTGAAGTTAGCATATCCATGCGCACACAGCTCTGCAGGGTTTTCCATTCAAATATGCATGGTGTCATATGATTGTCTTTGGTGACTTTAAAATATGTGTATTATGATTCATAAATTGGGTTACACTTTTGTCTTAGTCTGAGGTGACTTGTAGAGCAGAATTGGTGAGGTGGCATAGAAAGAAACTCTCCAGATCATCTTCACTTAGCCCATGGTCATACCTTCCCTTTAAACCTTCTGGTTTGACTGCTTACACCTTTTCATTTCTATCTGTTTTATTTGTGGACTTCCCATTCAGGGAAGACCAAATGGAGGGTGGAAAGTCCACAAATAAAACAGATAGAAATGAAAAGATGTGAGCTGAAGATGCGTTGAAGAAGGTTTAAAGTGAAGGTGCGACCATAGCCTTAGATCTTAAATGAATTGCCACTGAAATTTCTAGAGAGGTAGAAAATGATACTTGGTCAATACATTTCAGAAAGCTTCATTTGTGAAATCGGGCTAAATAAACAGGCAAATCTCTTTTGTCATTTCCCTGGCTAGTTGGCAACCCACTCAAAACCAACCAAACAATTATCATAGAATAGTACGCACATTCTAAATGTTCACAGAACTTTGAAATCTCCTGTATGTCGGTACTATGAATTGATTTTTTTTTAATTAAAGCAAATAAAGCACAAAGGAGAATGCCTGAACAATTTTCTCAATATGAACAAAGTGCTGTTTTTGCCTTGTATTCAGACAGATCTAGAAGGGAAATGTCAAGCTGAAATGTGACTTGTAGCAATTCTTCTTAAAGATTATGTGTAACTTAAGGTTTGTCTATCTTTTTTTAAAAAAATGTAATATACTGAGTATCTTTTTGTGGGGGATTATTAAGCATATTTATGCTTCTAGCAAAAGGTCACAGCTCTTTAGCACTCAATATGCAGTGAAATTTATGAGGTGAAATCTTCATAAAGTAATGACAGCTCTGTGTAAATCCATCTTTGAAGAATTATGATTTCTTTTTGGCAAATACATCTTTATTTTTGACAATGGTATCTAGCCTGGACTATGCTCCTTTTCTGCTTTGCCAGATTAGACACTTCCTTTTCCACATTACATTACATTTAATTATAAACGATCACATAAATTCAGTCCTACTGCAGCTTGCAAAGTTGTTTCCCCAGCCACAGCAGTCTTATTTATTAGGGTGCTTGTGTGAATATTCCCGTTGTGCCTTATTTCCTGCAACAGATGTTCAGTTCTAACACAGAGTTGTTCATAGGGAGGCCCTTGAACCATGCTCAGTTCACTTTTGGGTTAATGGGTGGCTTTGATCATAAGCCTTGGCATTTTCTTTGCTTACCCAGATGACAGGTAATGTTGCACTGGGTTTCTGCTCACAGCTCAGCTAAAACACTGATTCTTTTAATAAGCACTTACCCACCCATTACAACACAAGAAACATCTGAAGTGAGGATGTCAGTACCTCCAGTAGAGTTACACTGTCAAGTAACTTGTTAGGCGCAATCCAGAGATCTTTTGTTCCATCCCTTTATTTCCCTTGATATTTATTGATTAATGCAACTTGAGTAGAAAATGTGCACAAGTTTAACATAAATGAGGCATTTTGACCACTGCTGGAACAAAAAAAAAAGAGAGAGAGAGAACAGTATAGCTGGGAAATGTAAGTTCATGCAGAGGAAATTGTCCACTGTTTCATTAAAATCACATTCTCCAACTGCAATTGGAGAGTTGTTTTAGTTCTTGTTTTTGTTTTTAATGTGGTCTGGGCAAAATTCTAAAGATCTGGGCATATTTATCTTGGCACATACAACATATTCTGAATGTGCTGTCAGTTTGGGCACAGATTCATAAGAAAGGGAAATTTACAGGCTGTATTGGTTGATAAATTTCCTTTGGCAGCCATTTTGTTAGCAGCAACTCCTACACAGAGAAAAGAAATCAGCCACCTTCTGTGCCAAATTGAAAGAGAGGCATGGGTAAAGGCTGCCAAATATTACAGTCTTACTTTCTGTATTTTCCCCAATAATTTGTATCACTCTTTTTGTGGAATCTTAAAGCTATAGATTGCAGTGCAGAGTTCAGGAAATAGTTTTGAGGGGAGGTACTTTCATTCGTAAGCTAAGAAGTAGCCAATTTGGGACGATTTTATAAATTGGGATAAATTCTAAAGAAATTATAGTTCCAAAGCCTTTTATCTCTATGAAGAAAAAGTGCAGTGTTCTCTGTGTTCTACACAGTGCCTCAAGCTTGGAGACATTTCAGAGATTTAAAAGACAGATCCCTCTCAATCACTCATACAACACTGGGACTGAGTATTATCATTTGAATTTGAAGAAAGGCAAAAGGAAGACATGTTTTTTTTAGCAGAATTCATTGATAAAGTGTGGTATTTACCAAGAAGAGTCATGATGGTTGACAACCTGGATGACATTAAAAGAGGATAGAAACATGGGTTGAAAGAAGACTGCCAAGAGTCCATTGTTGTACCAATGGCTAGTAGCATCAAATTCACTATGTCTCTGAATGGGAATTTTGAGCAAAATAATGAGGATTCAGATTCAAGGCGATGTACAGTCTTACTCTCCCCAACTTTGTGATTGGTGCAATTGTGACATGGCTTATGAACATCATGGATAGGTAGGGACTGGAAGGGTGCTTCCGCACAGGCCCTTTAACACCCGTTAAGCACACATTCCAATGTGTGCCTCCGCACACGGGTCGCTAATTAGGACACTTCTGGCGGAGGGTGTCCGCACAGCGAGCCTGTTTTTAATGCGGATTTCGGTGGCAAAACTGGTTTACTGCCGGAGTGTCCGCATTAGCGGGGGCAAATAAGCACACTTCCGCACCTATCCAGACTTAATGCGTGCTTAATGGGTGTTTTTAGCACAGCACATATCAAGTGGTTTTGCACTGTGAATCCGCATCCGTTTCGGATGCAGCCGCACAGCGCAAGTGTGCTAACCCATGGTGCTCCCCCAGCGTGCCACGATTGGCTCCCTGGAGCCAAGCATGGCGAGCTGTGGGGCTCCTACTATTCGGCTTGCCCTTGTCCCAGAAGTGGCGGATCGTCCCTTCTGGAGCCAGGGTGAGCTTGCCTAAAGCCCACCCTAGCCCACCCTGGGGGGAGCGTGGCGGATCCCCTCCTTACCTCTTCGGTGTCTCCCCAAAACTGAAAGCAGGCACTCAGGATGCAGTACGCCTGCGTCCTGCGTGCCGCCTGATTGGCCGGCATGCAAGTCAGGGCACCGTGCCTGCGCGGAACGGCTCCTGAGGGCAGAGACTGCCAGGCACAGCCCCGGCCACTCAGAAGGAGCGCAGGACGCAGGCACGCTGCATCCTGCATGCCTGCTTTCAGTTTCGGGGAGACGCCGAAGAGGTAAGGAGGGGATCCGCCGCACTCCCCCCAAGGTGGGCTAGGGTGGGCTTTAGGCTAGCTCGCCCTGGCTCCAGAAGCGGTGATCCGTCGCTTCTGGGGTGAGGGCGAGCCACGGCGGCGAGGTCCCCTGGCTCACCAGGCTTGGCTCCGGCGAGCCAATTGTGGCGGGCCGGGGGCGGGTCCTCCATCCCGGATCGGAGACGGGTGCCATGTGTCCGCACAGCACCCACCTCCAATTCGGATCAGCGGTGCGTGTGCGGAGGAATGGGCGCGGGGTTGATCCGCATCTCTTAGATGCAGATATATCCCGTTACACCGGATCTACCATGCACCCGGAGCTATTAAAACCGGTTCCCCTGGGAGCCGGTTTTAATAAATCCGGGTGCCGGAGATCAGGTTTTATTTGCCCCTATGTGGAAGCACCCGAAATGATTGCAAATGCACATACTAGATAAAATGTAAATAGCTCTCATAACTGAAATAGAAATGTTTCACTTTACAATATGAGTGCATCTGACACAATTGTGGAGGAAGGAGTGCTTGAGGAACTTTGCTAATTCTGCCTAAAAGCCTCCTTTGGTAAGTGCAACGTTTTACTTTGTTTCAAAATGTGAAATTATTCTTCCTTGATTGTTCTTGGAGCAGGGGTTCTTCTTCCTTAACCTCCGTCTCATTTTCTTGCAGTTGGTTGATGAGCATTGCTTAATTCAGACACTTGGAGCTTTATCTCTGTTAGCAAAAGAGAATGAAGGAGCTGGATGATGTGAGAAAGGACCCTTCTTGCTGACCTCTAAAGCAGAGACAGTTTTCAGAGAAGATGTGTTCAGTAAACATTGGATAAAATGTTTTCCCACATCTTTTTAGTTACTTGTTTATCTGGAAAACTGCTGAATAACAGGTTTCTAATCAAACTCCATGCAGCCTGAGTTCCATAAAACAGTCTGTGCTTTTCAGAACCTCTACAGCTATGAGGTTTCCTACCAGAAGGTAGTCATCTTTAGTCCACAGAAACAGTCTGGCCCAAAACCAAGCTGGTATGTAACTTCCTCTGTCATTTTACATGGAAGGGGAGGAGGTACTTCTACTCCAAGGGTTGTTCAACAAGGCTGTTAGGTATTTTGACTCCTGGGGCATCTCCCAGACAGCTTAGGAGCCAGGTGAAGGCAGTGTGTATAAATGCAGTTCTCTAGGAGCAACCAGAGACGTTTTCGCATTACTCCCGTTCCAAATGGACGGGAAGCTTAAGACAGCTCCCGGCGCTTTCCCCTTTCACACACAGACGCGCCAGAACGCGTGTAAACGCGTTCCGGAGCGTCTGTGTGCGAATGCTCAAAGCGCCGGGAGCTGTCTTAGCCGGCAAAGGCCGGCCAGGGACGCGGAGACAGCCGCGGAGGCAGATCGACAATCAGCTGATTGTCAAACAGCTGATTGTCGAAGCCGCGCCGGCGTCGGAGGCGAGCCCGCAGCTGTTCGGGAGACAGAAGCAGGCGCGAACGCTTCTCCTTCCGAACGCCTGCGGGCGGCTCGTCCGCGTTCGAACGCATGTAGAGCACTTTAAAGTGCTCTACATTTCGAACGCGAGAAAGAGAGCTGCGGACACGTCGGAGCGCAAGCCGCGCTCGGGCAATGCGGATGCCGTGTCCGCAGCTGTCTCCCACGCGTCCCGTTCAGCCCCGTGCGAAAACGTCTCAGGTGTTTGGATGCTCTGCTCCTAAGCCAGTTGAGGGTGCTGTACAGCATCTATGTAATGCTGCCCTGGACCAAACAACCTTCAACTACAGTAGATCTTCCAACAGAAGTCTTTAAAACAGATGACAATCCATTGCAAAATAGGGCATTTGACACCTGAAGGCTACGTTCCCACTCATGCTAAAAAATGATTTCAAAATGATCTGAACTTTCTTTGTCCCCATTACCAATTCAGTTCCCATGTTTTATGAGAAGTAAATCGCTAAAAACTGCAATAAAAACCCCTGTGTTTTCAGGTACTTTTTCCCCGTTTCTGCTTCTAAAATGCTTTTTCTTTATTCCTTTGGGAATGGTACAGTGGTATTGGGGCAGATCCATCATCAAATGGATAGGGTAGGCAGCCAGGGGGCAGAGCCTCAAGAGTCCTGCAGGGGCATGCATGAGTGTGCAAGTGTCTGTGTGCTTGTGCGTGTGTGTGTGTGTGTGTGTGCAGGAGCACTTGGCTCCCTTTTATCTTCCCTTCATTATGAGAAAGAAAGCCTGTGATTAGGAGGAAGGACATGGGGGTCGAAGTCGAGAGGGCTCTGGTGATCAGGAGGAAGGACACGGGGGTTGAAATTGAGGGGGCTCCATCCCCCCCTTTTTTTTTTTTACAAATCATGGACGTCTGTGGGAATCAAACAGGAAGCAAAAGCAGGAGGGAGGGGGCTAGGATTCCCCACCCTTGGCCACGTCCTCGGATCAAACCCAATGGGGAGAGAGGGGTGGGCAAAGGGTGGGCAGGAAAAAGAATCACTTTCCCCAGTGCGTTTTTTGGAAGTGTTTTCTGTGGGGACATAATTCAGGGTTGACTGCAATTGCCTGATGCGTGTTTGCAACAGGTTTTGTTGTTTCATTTTTACAATCATTTTAAACAGCTCAGGTGGGAACACGGCCAAGAAGTATTTTCTTTTCTTACATATGTTCCATAACATTGTTGTACAGTCAATGGTAACCACACATGTTTTAATTTTGATTGCCAGAATGTCATAAATTGTGCTAATTTATTTTAAAGGCAGGATCATAGAATGCAATACGGTATCCTAATACAATTATTTCAGCAAGCATCTTTGCACACCCAATTTTATTACAGGAAATGCAGAGACACCAGAACTGCTTAAATCTCAAGCAAATGCTTGAAGTTGTTTATAGGCAGCAACCTCAGCAAGAGGGAGTAATACTACAGCAAAGGGAAAACATTAATAAGATAGTTCGTCATCTAATCATTCCTTCCAGTTTGTTCAAAATTAGATTTAAAGCTTCTGGCTAATAGGGGGATTATAGTTTTCCATGCATGATTTGAATAACTGTTTATTTGGCTTCTTTAAAATAAATGCATCAGGGATTCATCAATATACTTTTGGACAAAAAGGGCATCTAATGCCTATTAAAAAGACAGAACTATCTATAGCAGAGTTTCTTGATATGAGTATTCTGGATTTTAATTATGCTAATAGCCCAGAATGATTGGCTGATAGTGGCAAAAGTTTAAGGGAAATATTTACTTTTTAGTTGGATTAAAATATATCTATATCCATACATTGTTGATGACAACCAGTGTTGAGAAAGATCTTACGCCATAGAAGGGAATATGCAAAGATCTTGTAGTTAGCTTAACACATTCTAGGCACATAGGGTATTTATTTCTCACTTAAAGTAAGAAAAAGTCTACATAATATCACAAGCATATAAGTAAATATCAAATGCAATAGAATGTAATAGCATAAGTCAGCTATCTCCACCAGTGTGTTCACATAGGACCAAGACAAAGCAAAAATGTCTGAAAGAATGTCTTCTGAAGATCCCTTTAAATTATATTAACCTACATCTTGTGGTTGGATTACCTGTGAGGACAACTGAGAGTGAGAAATCCTGGGACATTTCTGCATTTACTTTTGCTGGTTTGGGTCTTCAGCTTTGGAATGGACCGGTGCTGGTCCTGATTTGTTCTGGATCAGCCTTCAACCAGTCTTGATGACTTTAAGGGCCTGGTCACATGTGGGTTTTAGGATGACCTGATTCATCCTGCAGGAGGTGTTGGTCAGTTTAATATATATTAGTCCCAATTCCAAGACAGATTACAGCCCTTAGTCTGTCCTAAAATGCATTCTTCTTTAAACAAGTCTGACATGGATTGAGGCCATCCTGGAATTCCATGTGTGGGTGGTGGAAATGGCCTAAAGGAGGCAGAACTGTGCTGTGGTGGGTGGTGTTCAGTATTTCCTTTGGCCAATTGGCACATTTGGAGCTCGTGAGGCACTTCCCGCTCTCTTCAGTTTAGGGGTATGATTCCCCTCTCTACCATTTTTACACACATTGTTTTGTAGTTAAACGTTGTGGATAACACTAGCATTAACTACTCTTCATCTCACAAGGGATTTGACTTCTTCTTCTGACTGTAGCAAGGTGGATAGTACCACTGACAAGAGAAGCACCAGGAAAAGATGCATAGGCACCAGATGATTACAACAGCACTGTGAAGGACACCAGATTTCAACTTCCTGGTGTCTGCCTGTTGATGTTGGTGGACACAGCAATGCACAATGAAGAGCATTACTGAGTGGGCCAATAGTGTGTTGGGAATACATGCATCACATCGTGAGCTTTAGGAAAATTTTAAGAAAATCTACAGTGTTTTCCTGTGTAGGTTGGTCTATTTTTTCAGTGTATATTCAGTACTGGCCAATATAGGCAGAAACATTTGGGGGATCAGTCAGATTTAAGTGAATACATGTATACTCACTAGATCTTCTATTTATTTATATACTTATTTATCTACTTATTTACATTTTTAAATGTAAATAAGGTCTCTGGCTGTGCAACAATTTAGGGATTAGTTGGTTTGATAATTGCTTATGTTCCACAAGGTAATTGTCTCTTCTGCTTTCAGACTATACTATGACATGGGTAAGAGACAAAAACCTGACATAGATCTGAGATTTTGCAGGTGGTACCAATTTTTTATTGTCAATTATAAGGAAACAGTTAAAATAGTAAAACTTAATAAGTGAAGTGGTACAATCAACATTAAATAACTTTCATACGTAGTCTCCCTCTCTCTCTTTTTTTAAATGTACATTGATAGTATTTTGCATGCCTGAGTCTTTTTGGACTGGTTCCTTACCTGATGCAAATTGGGACAAGTTTCAGATCTGGCCTGCTAAACTTGGAACACCATCTGTCAATTGTCAAAACATTGCTTTTTCCCTCTCAGTCAGCAGTTGAAGCAGTAATTAAGAGAAGCTATCAACAGAAGGCATAAAAACAATTCCCTCTTTTCCAATTGAAAAGATTGGTATCATCAGCCACTCCAGGGAATGCTGAGGATGCATTATATCTCAGAATTAACCCGTATTTGCACACATACAAAAAATGTATTATGCTACTTTTTGGTACAGGGCATGAATTCTTTCCCTTATTCACAACAGTGGTGAAGAAGAAGAAGAAGAAGAAGAAGAAGAAGAAGAAGAAGAAGAAGAAGAAGAAGAAGAAGAAGAAGAAGAAGAATTAGGGTTGGCTTTTCTATCCCACTTTGTTCACCCCTTTAAGGGGACTCAAAGGCTGCATCCCCATTATAAGCTTAATCCAGTTTCCCTTAACTGAAATAATAGAACTGGATGCAAATGTGAATTTGCCTGATCCCATTACTTTCAACTCAATCGCGTTGGATCGCGTTGGAGTACATGACTCAAGGAGGGACTCAAGTGGCTACTTTCTAAAAGCTGATTTTTGGGGCTGCCCTGCCCTCTTCCTCCTGGTGTGAACACACCATGCATAAGGGACCCATTCACGGAGCCTAGCTGGGTGGCTGCCGCTTGCCTGGAAGGAGGAAAAATGGCAGCGGGCAGCCAGTGATTCTTTCCCCTTTTCTCCCCATTGACCAGGGCACACAGCAGCAGCGGCAACTCAAGCCCCCTTGCTTTAAGCATTCACACATCTCCCAGAACCTGCAGCTGCTTTTCTTTCCCTTTCTAAAGGTCAGAACTCCAAAGAGCTAGAATTGTGCAAAATTGCAACATTGTTATCAAGTGTGAAGTGGCTGGATTGCTACAGTGTAGTGGCTGCTGTAAAGGGTGGATTTTTACACTGAAATCACTATCTTTGGAAGCAAGCTATTGGGGGAGGGAAACCCTAAACATGGATTCTCATCCCTTAAAACGTATCAAGTGCACGAACTGAAGTGAGACCTGTTGAAATGAGGATTAACATTTACAACACTTTGGGGCGATTTAACATGCGGAAAACATGTTAAGCCAAACTGATGTGGGGTCTGTGAGAATTGAAAACAGTTTGAAACCGATATAAGCTTGTAATGGGGATTCGGCCAAAGTGGCTGACAACCATACATGTGGCAGATTTCAGTGTATTTTGTACATTAAATGTGCCATGTGTATGGTTAATAACTGCTATTAAGATTGAATAATATTTTAGAAGTATTGATGCTTTGTGAACCAGAAAGATTCACTATCAAAGCGTTGTGTTCCAGAGTTGAGAGTTAGACCCTAGATACACTGGTAGTGCATCTTATAGTTTAGATTATTTTTTAAAGTAATCCAGTTGTAATATATGTCTAGGGAGATCACACATGAAATAGCAATAGTGCAGTCAGTGCACCTGTCTGTCAGTCACACAGGAAGTACATTCCATCCATCTGGAAACTGCTTGCCTGAAAAATGCAGTGATTGATCCATGTAAGCTGTCAATCAGGTCTTTAGGTGTTGCTCTCTTGCTTTGATTTTTTAGGTTATTTATTTATTTATTAGCATTTCTATCCTACCCTATACCCAAGGCTCTCAAGTTGGGTAAAAAAATGAAGGGCTTTTTTTCACTTACCTCGTGTAATCTGGATCTAAGATGATCCAGATCTAAGGAATGGGTCCTTCAACTAATCCAGATTTAGTAGATTCAGATCTAAGGAGGTACCCGATGCATCTCCATGGGCAGTGTAGCACCCAGTAGCAATGGGTGCTAGGCATGCTCGCAGTGGAAAAGCCAGAGCACCCATGTGGCAAATCCAAATCTACCCATGTGGGGCCTGCCTGTCATCCCATGTTTTTTGGGGGCGCTATGGGTGTGTGTGTGCAAATTCTGTAGATGCTCTGGAGATTCTTCAGAGATCCTCTGGAGTGGCTCTGAAGAATCTTTGAAGATTGGCGACAAAGCTCCATAGAAATGGCATTGCTCTGACGGTCATCTTCAAAGCCTGTGCCATTCTCTGGAGTTTCTTTTGGAGCCTCTTTAGAGCTTATACACATGCTTTGGAGCTTTGAGTTTCAGGGCAACCCCCAATGGGTGCCCTCCCTGGAGCCCACCCTTAGACCTCATTGCTTGATTCTGGTGGAAACATGCTCCGTATAATCCAGATTTGATGCCTGAAGACCCCATTGTAGACCCCTTTAATGAGGTTTACTGTACAGGAAATCCAGATTATAGGTCTTGAAGGACCAATTTATTCCAGATTTCCCTAGAACTGGTGGAAACAAATGTAGCTCTAATGGGGTCTGCAGTGGAAATGGGGTCTTCCTGCTTTCAGCCTAATGGGTCCTTAATGGGTCCCTAATGGGTACTTAGTGCTTGTAGAAAAAAACCCTTAAAGTCAAACATATTAAAGCAATAACAATATATATTAAAACAGTGTCTACAAGTGGGAAGGGAAAGTGTATCTCCATTTAACCAAAGGCCAGGGCAAAGAGGTGCTATATAGGAATATGCAAAGTCCACTTAATTAAGGGCAAGAAAGAATCATTATATACACTTAAGTATAAAAGTAATACCCATTTGTGCTTATTTAGATGGGCCAGGTGAAAGACACCTGCAAACAGAAAGTGACACACGTTATTGATTGGTTGACATTACTTGTAAGGCCAAACCCATTCACATACCATTAGATCCCTTTGCTCTGGCTCTACTTCAGCAGAATGTATTGTAATGTATTCTGTTTAATGCATTTTTCTTTGCCATAACCAATTCACAGGAATCTGCAAACGTGAGTCTGCTGGAATCTGCAAACAAGAACATCATTCCGCTGTGCCATGACAATTATCTAGGCTATTAACCTTTTCAAGATTTTGTTCCCTTTGGTCATTTATTATATTTTTGAGCCCTCTTAAGGCCCAATAATCATTTTCCAAATGGCTAATCTTTTTCTTCACAGCTTTAATCCTTGATTTTAATTTAACAGTGCTTTCTAAATTTAGGTTCTTCCTAAATTCCTTAAATCACTACATCATTAAGCACAGCACCTTTCCTTATTTCCTAAGGTACAATGATCAAAGTAGCATTTTATTACTAATTTGTTCATGCTAAAATGACCAGATAAAATGGGAAGCTCAGACAGACAGTACCTCAATGCAAGTGCCAAGTATTTCAGCCAATGAGGAAGAGAGAATGTAGAGCTGACGAGGTTTCAGGTTTTCATCTGTGGTCTGAGCCAGATATTATTCCATTGTCTGACCCATTTCAACACAGCAAAATAAGTGGGTAAGAAGAGAATCTTATACACTGCTTCCAGTTCAATGATGGTAACTCAAACAAGGCAAATCAAGACGCTGCACATGCATACGGAAGAAGTATTCTATTCATCATGTGTTAAATATTTTTTTAACCCTTAGTGTTCCCTTTCCTTCACTCACCTATCAGTTCCATGGCTGAATTTGCACTTAGGCCTCTGGTATTCAGTTAGGACAGTTCTGGTACATAGTATCTGTACCAGAGCTGTCCTAATTACATATCTAAGGTCTAAGTGTGAATTCAGCCCATAAGTCCTCTTCTGCATTTCTTCTGATGGTGACTCCAGGCCTAAGATTAGTGTTAGGAGTGGAGAACGCAAGGACAGTTCCCGTTAAACTGCCTCTAGCTTGGCTTAAGTGAAAAGTGAGGATGAGACATAGCCATTGCCACACTTACCTTACTGGTCATGCTGGAGTGGTCCAGCAGGGACCTAGAGGGGTCCCTGCATCCCAGAACAAGGTTGTCCATGTTTGGACAGTTGTTTCTTGGTAGCTGTCACACGAGTCCCAAAGACTGCATGATGGTTGAAGCAGACCTCCTCATTGTCCTATGATCAGGTAGGGACGTGCATGAATATTCAAAACGTCGAATATCCGATTCAAATCCATCAAATGTTGGCATTCAAACTCAAATCGGATTTTCGAAAATCCGAATTTGAACATTCGAATTCAAATCGGATTTTCAAAAATCCAATATGGATTTTCAGATAATTCAAATGTGTAGATTTGTATCTGGCGTATATGAATCTACACAAAAATTATATGTATCTTGTGATTAAAATACAGGATTAAAACGGGATGCATATGGGATAATACGGGATGCATACGGATTTTTACGGAATGTGTACAGATACGTATAACAGATATGAATGTTGTTGATATTCGTATCTTTAAATACAAATCTAATATTTGAACGTACGGATTCGATTTGGATTTTATGACATTCGGATCTTACATATCCGAATCGCATTGGATTTTATGACATTTGAATCTACTTGGATTCGAATATAAAAAATACACTCATGGACATCCCTAAAGTTCCTAGCCTGTGGAGCTCTGAAGGACCCATTTCAGTGGCACAAGTTTATGCAAATGTCAGCAGCAGAAATGTGCAAGAGCTCTCATTCTTACTGTTGAGCTGGACTGTCTTTTTCCAAGGCCTGCCACAGTCTGTACCACTGTGCAGAAGACAGGTCCCTATTTTGGGACTAAGTTCCAGTGTAGAAATGGCCATTGTTACTGCTGAGGCCAGAGGCATTTCCGCACTGCATCGCGTTCGAAATGGAACGCGTTCAGGCGGAAAGCTTAAGGCAGCTCCGGGCGCTTTCCCCTTTCACACAAAGCCGCGCGGCGTCGGAGGCGCGCCCGCAGCCGTTCGGGAGACAGAAGCAGGCGCGAACGCTTCTCCTCCCGAACGGCTGCGGGCGGCTCGTCCGCGTTGGAACGCGTGTAGAGCACTTTAAAGTGCTCTACATTTCGAACGCGGAAAAGACAGCTGCGGACACGTCGGAACGCAAGCCGCGCGCGGGCAATGCGGATGACGTGTCCACAGCTGTCTTTTCCGCGTTCCGTTCAGCCCCGTGCGAAAACGTCTCAGGTCTCAGAGCCCAGGAACTTCTGGTCCTGGTTGTCAGAGCAACCACAGCAGTCTGAAGCTTGTGCCAAATTTCAGAGTGGTTCAGGGTCTGTCCCAGAACAGATGGTCCAAGAATGGATGACCCTTTTTGGAACAGTTGGATTGCTCCAGCTAGAAACAGCCCCTGTAGGAACTGTAGTGATCCAGCAGGTAAGTGCGGAAATATCCATTGAATTGGGTTTGGTAGTACATTGGCAGCTCCTGTATGCCTCCAGTCAACAATATAACTGTTCCATTCCGCATCACGTGCAGCTTTTGAACTGTGGATGTGGTTGGATGTAGGAAGTGGAATTCCAGGGTGTGGCACATCCTGCGTAGAGATTGCAAAGGATAGTTTAAATTTGGTAAAAGTTAAATTTGGTTAAATACTACCTGAACCAAGAATGGATTAAGATTTCACTTCCTTTACCTGAGGTTGTTGTGACAAGCCTAAATATGTTATCCTTAAGTCCTTCACCCTGAAAATATATTTAGCATTTAAAAATACTTTAACGTTATGAGGGCTAAACTAATCAAATAAGTAAAATCTTTTAAGAGGTTGACCATAACAATGAGAGATCCCAAGAGAGCTGAGAAAATTACCTGCGGAAGTGAGTGATAAGATTTTTCTATTTTAGGGTTTATATATATAATATACTGAGGCCATCTGCTGTGATTTTTCTCCTAAAGGAGAAAATTTTGGACGTCACATATTTTATAAAATGCAGCCCTGTCTGATCTTCTTTCTCTTCCTTAAAAATGATCATTAAATAACAACAGAGATTACTTACAAGTCATAGTCTTATGCTGTAAGCCATTGACACTGAATAATATTTTGAGGGTTAGAATACTGTTTTTAAAAACTATTTCTATTGATATCCCACCTTTTTTTTTTCCCTAAGAGAAATTATTTTCTCTCATCTTCCTAGTTCCATTGAACTCTGTACTAGAAATGTGCAGAAACTAGTTTATGAGGCTTCACTCCAGCCTTGATAAGGTCATTTAGGCCGCATTCCCATACATGTTTAAATGCGTATCCAGTCTGTTTTCAGGACTGGATGATCCCATTTAATTTTTTATTCCCAGATTTTATAAGGACTATCCTGCTAAAATGTGCAGGAAAAATGTCCTCAGAAAAACTGTTCTCAGTCCTGTTTTGGAGCCCAGTCTGCTTGTATTTTTTCCCTTTGGGAATGGGACCGGACTATCCAGTGCAGAGATCAGCCTCTCAGAATGTCCTGCCATGTCCTTCTGGCCAAAGACCACTGTGGATGGGTGGGATTTTCACATCTGGTAAAGCCCCCCTCCCCCGGTCCTTCCCATCTCTGCAATGCTAGCTAGGGAGAGATTTTAAAAAAAGGCTTGCATCTTTGAAGACACTGCAATTGCGAGAGATACATTTAGCAATCATAAAGGACAAAAAAACTTTTTAAAAGCTGGAGCTTCCTTAGGAGAGATACATTTGTGGCAAGATCGCAGAGGGGAGGGAAAACAATTTAAAAGCAGGAGCCTCCATTTACAGAGGGGAGGGAAACTGAAAGGGAGAGTGATTTCTTTGCTTTGCCCTGTGTCTGTTCCTTCACTCAAATTGATTCTGAGTGAGGCAGGCTTACAAGCTCCTGCTTTTTAAATGTTTTCCCTCCCCTCTGTGTTCTTGCCACAAATGCATCTCTCCTACACAGAGGCTCCTGAGATGAAGGCAGCTAAGGACAATGTAACGTTCATTGGACTTTTGTAATGTTCTCTGCATGGGGTTGTCCTTGAAGATGGTTTGGAAGTTGCAGCTAGTGTAGAATGCAGCTGTCAGGTTGCTGACTGGGACAGCTAGCCGGATGCACATCACACCGATTCTAAAAGGGTTGCATTGGCTGCCAATCCACAACTGAGCCAAATTCAAGGTGTTAACTCTGACTTATAAGGCCCTGAATGATTTGGGCCCCAAATATCTAAAGGAATGCCTTCTCCCATACCAACCTGCTCATGCCGTAAGATCTGGTGGGGAGTCCCACCACCCTCAACATTGAAACAGGTGGGCACCCAGGAGAGGGCCTTCTCAGTAATGGCCCCACAGGCTATGGAATAGTCTCCCCCTTGAGGTGCATCAAGCTCCTTCTCTGTACATGTTCAGGAAGGCAGTAAAGATGCACCTCTTTGCCCTGGCCTTTGGCTAAATGTGGTTACATCCTCCCCCCCCCTTTCAAATAGTACTGTTTTTAATATATATCTGGTTTGTTTAAACATTCTGGATTTTAAATGTTGATGATATTACTGTTTTAACATATATTGTTTTGTTTTAATGTGCAGAATTTTTAAGCATTGTCACCCGCCCTGAGAGCTCTGGGTATAGGGCAGGATAGAAATACAAATAAAAAAAGAAATGATAGATAGATAGATAGATAGATAGATAGATAGATAGATAGATAGATAGATAGATAGATAGATAGATAGATAGATAGATAGATAGATAGATAGATAGATAGATAGATAGATAATAAACAAGCAAGCAAGCAAACAAACAAACAAATAAATAGGTGACTGGAAGGCCCAAGAATGAGCTGGACAAGCCCACTTGGGCATGATGGACAACTTACTGGCATGCCTGGAGGCACAGGGCCAATCCATGCAAACTGCCCCATTTATCTCACCCTAGTTACATTATTGTTCAAGCAAGTTCTGAGTTAAACATGGTTGGAATAATAGCGGGTGTGTAACACTCCCAAAGCAGATGCTGCTGCTTAATGGTGGTAACCCTAAATACGGCGAATGGGAACAGTTTTCCCATACTATGAGTTTCACTAAGTGTCATGCACTACTTCAGTATACATGTGTATCATTATTAGGATTCAAACTGGCCATTCAGTTTTCTAGCTCTACCAAGCTGGTATAGTTCTGGCTAGACAGTAAGGGTGTTTGTGAATGCAATTTTTGGGGTTTGATTCAAACTGAATACCTGAAAATTCTATTCAAATGTTTAAAATTTGAATTTAACCAAATTTGATTCAAATTAAGTAAATTTGAATCTATTCGTTTGAATTTTTTATTTGAAATTGAACTTACAAATATTGAGAACATTTGTAGATGCTCGTATGCATCTTCCCTGTGTCCGTACACATCCGTATGCATCCATACATGTCCATATGCATCCCGTAGTTATCCCGTATGCAACCTGTTTTCATCCCGTACAAATTTATACAAATGTGTACAGATGTGGGAAGGATGTGAATCTTCAAGTACGCATCATGTCCGAACCTGTACACATATGACTGTCCAAATAATTCGAACAAATAGATCTGAAATTTGACATTTGAATCAGATCTTTAAATTCAAATTTAAGGACATTAGATTCAAATTTGAATGTCAACATTTGGTCGATTCGATCAAATTTTGAATGCATTCAAATATTTGTGCACATCCCTACTAGACAGATGTTCATTTCTAGTCGGTGATGTCAATAATGGTGTCTTTCATTTTGGCCTTGATGGCTTGAAGTTTGGTCTAGCGGTTAGGGAGCCGGACTCTTATCTGGGAATACCAGGTTCGATTCTTCACTCCCCCATGAAGCCAGTTGGGTGACCTTGGGCTAGTCACAGCTCTCTCCTGAGCTCTCACAGCCCCACCTACCTCACAGGGTGTTCTGTTGTGGGGAGAAGAATAGAAAAGCTTTGTCAGCTGCTTTGAGTGCCCTTAAATGGGTGAGAAGAGCGGCGTAGAAAAGCCAACTCTTCTTCTTCTTCTTCCTCTTCTTCTCCTCTCAAATTACAGCTGGTGTTATGATTTTGTATAGTACTCCTGCTCTACTTTACATCATCAGGCACACTGGCAATTATCTGGTATGTAACTCAATGCAAAAACAAGATGTGTAGAGAAAGTCTTAATCTTTATGTACATTTTCTTTAAAAGGAAGCATTTCTAAGCAGCCGGCATAATTTAGAAAAGCATTATTCTTCCACTAAACTGTTCGCTGATATTAAACAAGGAAAACATTGTTGATTGCTTTTTTTCCCTACCAACAAAGGAAAAGGAAGTAAAATGTTCCTATTAGGTAGAGGGGATGGTCTCCTATCTTATATTTTCAGCATCACTCTTTAATATAGTTTTTTTTTTAAGAAAAAATTATTTAGAGATTTAAAAGAATAAAAAGCAGCACTTAGATTTTTTTTGGGTTCCAATCGTCTTTTAGTTGTTATGCTAGCCAGAAACAGGAGAATAGACTGAAGTCCATCTGTTCTGGAATAGTACAGCACTCAAAACCTCTACCACCACTTGGATCAGCACATTTGTTAAGTGGATTGAATTTAAAGATACAATAAAATAGCATTTAACAATATAATAAAATAATTTAAGGACCTGGGTAAAAAGATGCTGGGAATTACTTCATTTCTCATTTAACTAGTCGAACTACCACCATTCAGATTAATCTATGACATCCTACTGAAGTAGAATTAATTCTGTAACTTCTGGGGAATGGTCCTGAAAATAGTTCATTGTTTATTACTTAGTTGATGTGTTCAGAAGACTCTATAGACACAATGATAAGCTATAGAGATGTGAAAAAAGGTCTCATTTTGATGTTCCCACTACAATCATCTTCCACTCTTCCTCAATTTATAACTACTCATCCTGGGCTGCAATAATAAAAAAGTATCTACACATTAGATTGGAAAAGATTTGGACTTATAGAGACTTATTTCCCTGTATTAATACTGACTGTTGTTAGCCACGTGGATGGATGATGGTACTCAGAGGATATAATGGCTTTTGTCTGTTATTGTATTTATTCACTGCTTTTGTAGCCATTCATCAAATGCACTCATTAAGAAAAATGAAAACGGATGAAAACAGTTAAGCGGTAACGGAACAAACAAGGAAATACAGTACTGGTGCAGATGAAACTGGTGCCTAAAGAGGCAAGGATTCTATTTCTAGTTTCAAAGAACTAGAAATGGCACCAGAAATCAGGCAGTTTTGGTCCTCCAAAAGGAGGTTTGGGGTGCAGTCCATTCCATGCATCAAACCATGGGAAGAGAGTGACTATAAGAACATAAGACCATAAGAGAAGCCCTGCTGGATCAGGCCACAGCCCATCTTGTCCAGTGTCCCATCGCACACAGTGGCCCACCAAATGCTCATGGGCATCTCAAGCAGAGACAAGGACAAACCTTCCTCTGTTCTTGCATCCCAGCAAATGGCCTTAGAAGTGTCCTGCTTCCCCCACCCCCCAAAGCCTGAAAGATGTACCTAGGCATTCATTCTAGTAGCCATTGATACATCTGTCATCCGTAAATTTGTCTAACCCTTCCTTAAAGCCATCTAGACTGGTAGCTGTCACCACCTCTCCTACCTATCAGCTTCATAGAGTGCCCCCTGGTTCTAGTGTTGTGCAATAGAGAAAAGAAATTTTCTCTATCCACCTTTTCTATACCCTGCACAATTTTATATACTTCAATCAGGTCCCCTCTTAAACGCCGTCTCTCCAGACTGAACAGGTCTAGACTGATTTCATAAGGGAGGTGTCCCAGACCCTTAATCATTCTGGTTGCCCTTTTCTGCTCTTGCCTGAATTACTGTTGAATTGGTTCATTCTCAGATGGTAAGAATCAGTTAACTAACCTTGTATTCTACTGTCAGAGCAGAAGAACAGAGGCTTGAACAGCCCTCCACAGCTGGGTCAGCTTCCCCTTGTTGATTTTTTGTTGTTGGAGCAGTTTGCTGTGGGGTATCTTGAACAGCCTGTGTTTTCTTCCCCTTATTTGCATTCTGCTGATGAAGAAGCACTATGATAAGAAGTAGTTTGGTCTAGTGGTCAGGGAGTCAGATTCTTATGTGGGAATAAATGGTTTGATTTCACCTTCCTCCATGAAGCCAGATGGGTGACCTTGGGCTAGTCACAGCTCTCTTCTGAGCTCTCACAGCCCCACCTGCCTCACAGGGTACCTGGTATGGGGAGAACAGAAGGTTTGTCAGCTGCTTTGAGTCCCCTTAAATGGGTGAGAAAAGTGGGGTAGAAAAGCAAACTCTACTTCTTCTTCTTCCACGTTTGGCTGAGGGACTTAAGGATCAGCACTGTCGCTTCCTAGCTGGAGATCTGGCTGCTGTCTGGAGATGGGCTTTCTTTTCCCTGGTCAGCTGGCATGGCACCAAGGGCTGAATAAGGCTGGCCAGAATTGTCAACAGATCTATTCCTTCTCCTCTTGGTCATGTAACCATCTAACCTCACCCTCCCTGACCCAAGAGACCGACACTGATCTCTAAGGCAGCTGATCAGCATAGTTTCTTTTCTCCCTTCTTAAATAGAGACCCAAGTAATTGAATGGGGTCTGTGTGCAGACTGGTCAAAAGGATTTTAAACTTTCCTTATAGGCTAGGTATTACAGGAAAACAGGATCAGCCACTCCTAGAACAGAGATTCTCAACCTGTGGGCCGTGACCCCTTTGGGGGTTGAACTACCCTTTCAGAGGGGTCATGACGAGTCTCCCACCACCCCTCCCTCCCCCCTCCCAGCTGCCCCCCCCCTTGGTTGGGGGTCTCCACAACATGAGGAACTGCATTAAGGGTTTGCGGCATTAGGAAGGTTGAGAACCCCTGTCCTAGAAGGAAGGCCTAATTTTTGCAACACAGCACTGGTTGCTATCTAAATACCAATGGGTCACATTTAATATGGACTTCCGTTGAAAATGAGGGCAAGAAAAATAATAGAGTGGTTATCTCATTTTCCTAAAAACCTGTGACTCTAACCTGCCAATGGTCCCTGTTATTGGGACTGCTTCAGCACAGAAGGCAGGCAAGGGGGAGAGAGGGTCAGGAGTACAGGGTGCAGGGTTCAAGGCCCACAGACTGCTCAACACTAGGGATGGGCAGGAAGCACATTCCTCACCCCCAATCCAAGGTGAGTTGAAGGGGGGAAATATTCAGCTTTAAAACACATCTGGCTGACACTTTACAGAGGTATACTGTCTCTGGATGCAGCAGTGACATCTTCTAAGGCGAGTTCCCATTATCACTTTAAATTGGTTTCAAAACAGTTTGGATCCTCACCGTTCCCACCCTCCAATCAATTAAAATGGTTTCAAAATGGTTTGGATCCTCTTCATCCCCCTTCCCAACCAGTTTCAGAGGTACTTTGAGGATTATTTGGCTTAAAAGGGGAACAAATAAACACTGGAATTTTCCAGTGTTTTTTCCCCCACTTTTGCTTTTAAAATGTTTCTTCCTTATCGCTTTGGGAACACTAGAGTATTCCCCTATACAACAGACTGTTTCACTGTAACAATTCATCCACTTCACACCTGATAACAATGTTTCCTTTCCCACCCGCACAAGCCTAAAGATTGAAAGAAGCAATCCTGCGCAATTCTGGCTGTTTCCCTCCTTCCTTGATCTTTAAAAAGGGAAAGGGGTGAAGCTGCTGCAGGAACTGGGAGATATGTGTGTGTTTAAGTGTGTGCGCGTAGGAGGTGGTGGCAGCAAAGCCAGCCAGCCAGGGTGCTTTTTTTGGAAGGAACCCCTGCTGGGGATGATGGCTGTGGAGGTGGAGTGGGTGAACAGGGCTTGAGTTGCCGCTGGTGCCATGTGCCTGGAGGAATGGGGAGAGAGGGGTGGGGAAAGGCTGAGGAGGGGAAAGAATCGCTTCCCCCAATCTGTTTTTGGAAGTGTTTTTAACTGTTTAGAGGGGGGACACAAAATCGGGGTTGAATCCGATTGCCAGATGCTCCTTTGCTTCCTTTTAACGCACTTTACATATTGATGTAAATCCCGATGAAAATAGCCTTGTCTATAGCGCTTTATTCCTTGAATGGGAACTCACCCCTCGATTCACTCAACACAGAAAAGATGGAGGAACTGTCCTACCCACCAATTTGAAGACTGACTGTCATAAGGAGTGTTGCCTAGCAGTGAGTGCCCCTCACTTGCACATTGGGCCATAAAAAATCAAAGACCCTTGTTGGACTATTTTAGCTACTTATATTGCCTTTTGTGTTGTTTTTAAATTGTCACTTTTTTGATTTTTAGTATTGTTTTGAATCTATACTAATGATAAAACCTTCCTAAGCGTGCACTAAAGCACAAAGCTAACAAAAAGCAGAAGAAAAAGAAGAAAATAAAAATCTTACCTGACTCTGAACTCTGAGATGGAAAGAGAGGAGCCAAAGAGGGCTAAAGGGGAAGGCAAGCTGAAATAGGCCAAGGAAAAACACCGGAATTTTCAGTCCCAACTCTCAACGGTATCATTCCAAAAAAGCCAGTGGCAGATCACTGCTCTAAGAATTGCTCTCAGTCTTCTGCAGGATGAATGAAGTATCCTATAGAGCCCTAGCCTTCCTCTCACTTTTCCTTGCAATCCAGCCTGCAAATTATCTCCCACTGGCTGCAAAGCCAGTTAGCACTAGATCCAAGGGGCCAGGAGAATTCATGTTTGGGGGATGGAAGGGTTAACCTCTGCCTTTCACTTGCGCAACTCTTGCTGGAAATCTCTTCGATAATAATTAGGATTAAAAACAGTTCATCCAGAGTGCATGCCTGATTATTACAAGTTACCCTTGGGCAGGAAAAAAAATAACATCCCTATCTTTTTTATGAGCTCCATCACCAACAGTAGTTTTCAAGCAGCCATGAGAATTGGAGACAGTTTTCCTGCTGATGCCAATAAATGCCGTTTTCATCCAAATTGCAGTGCAGGAAACAGACCAAATGCACAGCTTGCAGCTGGGGATGCAAACGTCAGAGGAGGAAACAGGGCCAAGAGAATTGTGAATCTGAATCTGCTCATTTGCGTGGCATGCATGTGATTGCTGTGTGCATGCTACATGTTCCTCAGTCTACATGTTTGTGCCAATTACATGCAATGTTCAAAACGTTTGTGTTGGCCATAAGCAAGTTTAGCCTTTCCTCTGAAAAAAAGCTAACTGCCTTGCTCTAACTGAAATTTCTGGCATTCCATGTTCGTGTATGCTGGGATGCTGTTTCTAGATAGAAAATTCTGAGAAATGTTAACTTCTGAAGATCACATAGGCATAATTTATAAGCCCTAAATCGTTGCCGATTGGTAGCTGGCCCAGTCAGCGTATTGGCACAGATGTGAAGCATTGCAGAAAAGTGGAGCTACCTTTCCTTGAGGAGAGCTTGGCTCATGCATGTAAAAACCAGAGACGTTTTCGCACGGGGCTGAACGGAACGCGGAAAAGACAGCTGAGGACACGTCATACGCATTGGCCGCGCGCGGCTTGCGTTCCGACGTGTCCGCAGCTGTCTTTTCCGCGTTCGAAATGTAGAGCACTTCGAAGTGCTCTACACGCGTTCCAACGCGGACGAGCCGCCCGCAGCCGTTCGGGAGAAGAAGCGTTCGCGCCGCTTCTGTCTCCCGAACGGCTGCCGGCGCGCCTCCGACGCCGCGCGGCTTTGACAATCAGCTGTTTCTCAAACAGCTGATTGTCGATCTGCCTCCGCGGCTGCCGGCGCGCCCCTTGCCGGCATTTGCCGGCTAAGGCAGCTTCGGGCGCTTTGAGCATTCGCACCCAGACGCTCCGGAACGCGTTTACACGCGTTCTGGCGCGTCTGTGTGTGAACGGGGAAAGCGCCCGAAGCTGGCTTAAGCTTTCCGCCTGAACGCGTTCCGTCTGGAACGCGATTCAGTGCGGAAATGCCTCAGTAAAGTAACTACTGTGCTTCATCCTTTGAGAGTATTTGATAATCTTCTTAGGATGCAGAGAAGCACTCATGAGGAATATAGGAAAAAAATGACAAATGTGTACTGACCTTGGCAATGCTCTAATCCTAAGTAGACGAAAGCTTAGAAATAATGTTTTAAAAATAACAGTGACCTGGGAAATACACACATCAGGGAAAAGATAAAATTTGGTGAATGATACAATCTTAATGTACTGCCAACTGGTAAGATTGGAGAGGTGGGACGAAGATACATCCCAGCAGCTGACAAAGCTCTGATGTTTGTAGCAATCACATCATCAGCTAAGCTGAAGTTGCAGAGGCTTGTCAGAATGCAGCTAAATGAGGCTGACATCAAAAGCAGAATTAAAACAACTCAGTTTTGAAAGGTTTTCTTGTCATCTGCTGATTTCAGACCAGGAATGTACCGAATCTGTCCTCTCGTGGAAATTTATATGTTCTTGTGTACTTGACAATGCGTATTTGGGACATTTGTCTTCATGAATGGATGCATGATTTATGCAGACCCTATCTGAATCATTTGTTGTGCCTCAGAGAGTCACTGCACCAAAGTTTTAATGCATATTCAAACAAACAGCAAGGGGAAGCAATCACTAAGCAAAAATTATTTGCCCTTAAGTTGGATTTTTGGAAAAGTGGGTAAAATGAAGTTGGAAAGTTAACACATGCACACACACACGGCCAAATAGTTTAAGACTTAGCTTTTTGGATATTTGGAGGCTGAGCAAGTTGAATAAAATAAAATTTCAAATGTTTGCAAGTGCCCACCTTTGAAAATGTGTTGTTCTTCCCTATGCATAGCAACTTTCTCATGTTGGGGTGAGCTTTTGCCTCCCACCTCCACTCCTTGTAGAGCAGATTTCTTATTTAGTGAAAAATCACTGTGTATGTACCTTAGCCAGAGGTGCTGATGTGATTTGCACTTGTCCCCTTTCCTTCTTGCCTAGCAGAATCATTATTTTAAAAGTAATTACAATTATATATATATATATATAAGAGAATTGCCATAATTGCATCAGCTCTGCCCGTATCCTTCTCCAAATCCATTTAGAAATCAGGATAATAGAGTGCTTATGTGCAACATTTCACTCATCCATTCTGTCTTTGTACAAGAAAGCTGTAGCTGTGAGGCGGAGATGTAGCAAGCCAGAAAAAGGGGACACAGAGAGCACCATCAAACACTGTAGGGTTAATCCATCTTGAGGGGTAACGAGGATTAAGTATGTGTTCTGGCCATTCCTACATTTGTACTATAACACGGACTCAATTTGGACTTGCTCAGCATGGGGAAATTGTACCTCTCTCTCTCCGCCTTTCACCAAATTCCTCTCCTTCTGTGATCAGTGATTGGACTCAGTCCCAGGGTTCAAATCTTGACTTGACAGGGGTGAGAAAGTCAACCTCCCTCCTCCACATTTCCCTGCCACTGCATCAGAACATGGGTTTCATTGGTGGCATTATTTGTTCCTTCTCCTCCTCCAGCACAACTTCAATTCCACATCTATCCACACAGTGAAGCTTCTTGAAGGCCAGGTCTCAATTTCTTTTTCCTTGCAAAGTTGTAGTTTTGTACAAACGTACAATTTCAAATCAGTGTGCAATGGGGGAGATCTCAGTGACATGGAGGGAATGCGTGAGGGGTCAATACCCCTGGTAGTAAAGCTAGTGGTAAGCAAATGGCCTACACTCCAAACAGGTGCAGCCCAGGCTTACCCCAACCAGTGTGAACTCTGACCCATGGCTGTTCTTGAAGACTGAGAAGCTGTACTGTGCTCTTTCTTGCAAAGCCACTGAAACTCGGAGCTAGTTGTTTTGCAAAACTCCCCTTTTAGTAAAAGGAAATGATGTTTCCCTATTGCACTGCAGAAGGAAAATGGAGAATACATTGTCCTCGGGAAGTGCATGAATAGGTTTTATGGCATTCAATTCGTAACAAATCAAATGTTAGAAAATTCATATTCGTTGAAATAGATCCTCTTCAAATGTGGTAGGATTCTATTCAATACAAATGTATTAATATGAATTCATGCAAATATCTGATATGAATGTGTACGGACCCTGCATATGGATCCTGCAAATGGATCCTAAATACTTATACATATTGGATACGTATCCTATACCAACACATACGTATCCGATACGTATCCCATAAGTATGTTATATGAACACATACATATCAGTACATATCTGATACGTATCCCCGCACATGCTGAGATGGCCAGTTGAGGCCTGGTGGGTGCCCAGCCAATGAGGGGCCGCTCCCTCAAGCATGCTCAGAACAGCCCGGCCTAGTCTACACAGAATTGGGCCGGCAGGAGAAGGTAAGCCCCATTCACATGCGCGTGCCACCCTGGGGATGGGTTGGGGGCTTTCTGCTGATGAAGAAGCACTATGATAAGAAGTAGTTTGGTCTAGTGGTCAGGGAGTCAGATTCTTATGTGGGAATAAATGGTTTGATTTCACCTTCCTCCATGAAGCCAGATGGGTGACCTTGGGCTAGTCACAGCTCTCTTCTGAGCTCTCACAGCCCCACCTGCCTCACAGGGTACCTGGTATGGGGAGAACAGAAGGTTTGTCAGCTGCTTTGAGTCCCCTTAAATGGGTGAGAAAAGTGGGGTAGAAAAGCAAACTCTACTTCTTCTTCTTCCACGTTTGGCTGAGGGACTTAAGGATCAGCACTGTCGCTTCCTAGCTGGAGATCTGGCTGCTGTCTGGAGATGGGCTTTCTTTTCCCTGGTCAGCTGGCATGGCACCAAGGGCTGAATAAGGCTGGCCAGAATTGTCAACAGATCTATTCCTTCTCCTCTTGGTCATGTAACCATCTAACCTCACCCTCCCTGACCCAAGAGACCGACACTGATCTCTAAGGCAGCTGATCAGCATAGTTTCTTTTCTCCCTTCTTAAATAGAGACCCAAGTAATTGAATGGGGTCTGTGTGCAGACTGGTCAAAAGGATTTTAAACTTTCCTTATAGGCTAGGTATTACAGGAAAACAGGATCAGCCACTCCTAGAACAGAGATTCTCAACCTGTGGGCCGTGACCCCTTTGGGGGTTGAACTACCCTTTCAGAGGGGTCATGACGAGTCTCCCACCACCCCTCCCTCCCCCCTCCCAGCTGCCCCCCCCCTTGGTTGGGGGTCTCCACAACATGAGGAACTGCATTAAGGGTTTGCGGCATTAGGAAGGTTGAGAACCCCTGTCCTAGAAGGAAGGCCTAATTTTTGCAACACAGCACTGGTTGCTATCTAAATACCAATGGGTCACATTTAATATGGACTTCCGTTGAAAATGAGGGCAAGAAAAATAATAGAGTGGTTATCTCATTTTCCTAAAAACCTGTGACTCTAACCTGCCAATGGTCCCTGTTATTGGGACTGCTTCAGCACAGAAGGCAGGCAAGGGGGAGAGAGGGTCAGGAGTACAGGGTGCAGGGTTCAAGGCCCACAGACTGCTCAACACTAGGGATGGGCAGGAAGCACATTCCTCACCCCCAATCCAAGGTGAGTTGAAGGGGGGAAATATTCAGCTTTAAAACACATCTGGCTGACACTTTACAGAGGTATACTGTCTCTGGATGCAGCAGTGACATCTTCTAAGGCGAGTTCCCATTATCACTTTAAATTGGTTTCAAAACAGTTTGGATCCTCACCGTTCCCACCCTCCAATCAATTAAAATGGTTTCAAAATGGTTTGGATCCTCTTCATCCCCCTTCCCAACCAGTTTCAGAGGTACTTTGAGGATTATTTGGCTTAAAAGGGGAACAAATAAACACTGGAATTTTCCAGTGTTTTTTCCCCCACTTTTGCTTTTAAAATGTTTCTTCCTTATCGCTTTGGGAACACTAGAGTATTCCCCTATACAACAGACTGTTTCACTGTAACAATTCATCCACTTCACACCTGATAACAATGTTTCCTTTCCCACCCGCACAAGCCTAAAGATTGAAAGAAGCAATCCTGCGCAATTCTGGCTGTTTCCCTCCTTCCTTGATCTTTAAAAAGGGAAAGGGGTGAAGCTGCTGCAGGAACTGGGAGATATGTGTGTGTTTAAGTGTGTGCGCGTAGGAGGTGGTGGCAGCAAAGCCAGCCAGCCAGGGTGCTTTTTTTGGAAGGAACCCCTGCTGGGGATGATGGCTGTGGAGGTGGAGTGGGTGAACAGGGCTTGAGTTGCCGCTGGTGCCATGTGCCTGGAGGAATGGGGAGAGAGGGGTGGGGAAAGGCTGAGGAGGGGAAAGAATCGCTTCCCCCAATCTGTTTTTGGAAGTGTTTTTAACTGTTTAGAGGGGGGACACAAAATCGGGGTTGAATCCGATTGCCAGATGCTCCTTTGCTTCCTTTTAACGCACTTTACATATTGATGTAAATCCCGATGAAAATAGCCTTGTCTATAGCGCTTTATTCCTTGAATGGGAACTCACCCCTCGATTCACTCAACACAGAAAAGATGGAGGAACTGTCCTACCCACCAATTTGAAGACTGACTGTCATAAGGAGTGTTGCCTAGCAGTGAGTGCCCCTCACTTGCACATTGGGCCATAAAAAATCAAAGACCCTTGTTGGACTATTTTAGCTACTTATATTGCCTTTTGTGTTGTTTTTAAATTGTCACTTTTTTGATTTTTAGTATTGTTTTGAATCTATACTAATGATAAAACCTTCCTAAGCGTGCACTAAAGCACAAAGCTAACAAAAAGCAGAAGAAAAAGAAAATAAAAATCTTACCTGACTCTGAACTCTGAGATGGAAAGAGAGGAGCCAAAGAGGGCTAAAGGGGAAGGCAAGCTGAAATAGGCCAAGGAAAAACACCGGAATTTTCAGTCCCAACTCTCAACGGTATCATTCCAAAAAAGCCAGTGGCAGATCACTGCTCTAAGAATTGCTCTCAGTCTTCTGCAGGATGAATGAAGTATCCTATAGAGCCCTAGCCTTCCTCTCACTTTTCCTTGCAATCCAGCCTGCAAATTATCTCCCACTGGCTGCAAAGCCAGTTAGCACTAGATCCAAGGGGCCAGGAGAATTCATGTTTGGGGGATGGAAGGGTTAACCTCTGCCTTTCACTTGCGCAACTCTTGCTGGAAATCTCTTCGATAATAATTAGGATTAAAAACAGTTCATCCAGAGTGCATGCCTGATTATTACAAGTTACCCTTGGGCAGGAAAAAAAATAACATCCCTATCTTTTTTATGAGCTCCATCACCAACAGTAGTTTTCAAGCAGCCATGAGAATTGGAGACAGTTTTCCTGCTGATGCCAATAAATGCCGTTTTCATCCAAATTGCAGTGCAGGAAACAGACCAAATGCACAGCTTGCAGCTGGGGATGCAAACGTCAGAGGAGGAAACAGGGCCAAGAGAATTGTGAATCTGAATCTGCTCATTTGCGTGGCATGCATGTGATTGCTGTGTGCATGCTACATGTTCCTCAGTCTACATGTTTGTGCCAATTACATGCAATGTTCAAAACGTTTGTGTTGGCCATAAGCAAGTTTAGCCTTTCCTCTGAAAAAAAGCTAACTGCCTTGCTCTAACTGAAATTTCTGGCATTCCATGTTCGTGTATGCTGGGATGCTGTTTCTAGATAGAAAATTCTGAGAAATGTTAACTTCTGAAGATCACATAGGCATAATTTATAAGCCCTAAATCGTTGCCGATTGGTAGCTGGCCCAGTCAGCGTATTGGCACAGATGTGAAGCATTGCAGAAAAGTGGAGCTACCTTTCCTTGAGGAGAGCTTGGCTCATGCATGTAAAAACCAGAGACGTTTTCGCACGGGGCTGAACGGAACGCGGAAAAGACAGCTGAGGACACGTCATACGCATTGGCCGCGCGCGGCTTGCGTTCCGACGTGTCCGCAGCTGTCTTTTCCGCGTTCGAAATGTAGAGCACTTCGAAGTGCTCTACACGCGTTCCAACGCGGACGAGCCGCCCGCAGCCGTTCGGGAGAAGAAGCGTTCGCGCCGCTTCTGTCTCCCGAACGGCTGCCGGCGCGCCTCCGACGCCGCGCGGCTTTGACAATCAGCTGTTTCTCAAACAGCTGATTGTCGATCTGCCTCCGCGGCTGCCGGCGCGCCCCTTGCCGGCATTTGCCGGCTAAGGCAGCTTCGGGCGCTTTGAGCATTCGCACCCAGACGCTCCGGAACGCGTTTACACGCGTTCTGGCGCGTCTGTGTGTGAACGGGGAAAGCGCCCGAAGCTGGCTTAAGCTTTCCGCCTGAACGCGTTCCGTCTGGAACGCGATTCAGTGCGGAAATGCCTCAGTAAAGTAACTACTGTGCTTCATCCTTTGAGAGTATTTGATAATCTTCTTAGGATGCAGAGAAGCACTCATGAGGAATATAGGAAAAAAATGACAAATGTGTACTGACCTTGGCAATGCTCTAATCCTAAGTAGACGAAAGCTTAGAAATAATGTTTTAAAAATAACAGTGACCTGGGAAATACACACATCAGGGAAAAGATAAAATTTGGTGAATGATACAATCTTAATGTACTGCCAACTGGTAAGATTGGAGAGGTGGGACGAAGATACATCCCAGCAGCTGACAAAGCTCTGATGTTTGTAGCAATCACATCATCAGCTAAGCTGAAGTTGCAGAGGCTTGTCAGAATGCAGCTAAATGAGGCTGACATCAAAAGCAGAATTAAAACAACTCAGTTTTGAAAGGTTTTCTTGTCATCTGCTGATTTCAGACCAGGAATGTACCGAATCTGTCCTCTCGTGGAAATTTATATGTTCTTGTGTACTTGACAATGCGTATTTGGGACATTTGTCTTCATGAATGGATGCATGATTTATGCAGACCCTATCTGAATCATTTGTTGTGCCTCAGAGAGTCACTGCACCAAAGTTTTAATGCATATTCAAACAAACAGCAAGGGGAAGCAATCACTAAGCAAAAATTATTTGCCCTTAAGTTGGATTTTTGGAAAAGTGGGTAAAATGAAGTTGGAAAGTTAACACATGCACACACACACGGCCAAATAGTTTAAGACTTAGCTTTTTGGATATTTGGAGGCTGAGCAAGTTGAATAAAATAAAATTTCAAATGTTTGCAAGTGCCCACCTTTGAAAATGTGTTGTTCTTCCCTATGCATAGCAACTTTCTCATGTTGGGGTGAGCTTTTGCCTCCCACCTCCACTCCTTGTAGAGCAGATTTCTTATTTAGTGAAAAATCACTGTGTATGTACCTTAGCCAGAGGTGCTGATGTGATTTGCACTTGTCCCCTTTCCTTCTTGCCTAGCAGAATCATTATTTTAAAAGTAATTACAATTATATATATATATATATAAGAGAATTGCCATAATTGCATCAGCTCTGCCCGTATCCTTCTCCAAATCCATTTAGAAATCAGGATAATAGAGTGCTTATGTGCAACATTTCACTCATCCATTCTGTCTTTGTACAAGAAAGCTGTAGCTGTGAGGCGGAGATGTAGCAAGCCAGAAAAAGGGGACACAGAGAGCACCATCAAACACTGTAGGGTTAATCCATCTTGAGGGGTAACGAGGATTAAGTATGTGTTCTGGCCATTCCTACATTTGTACTATAACACGGACTCAATTTGGACTTGCTCAGCATGGGGAAATTGTACCTCTCTCTCTCCGCCTTTCACCAAATTCCTCTCCTTCTGTGATCAGTGATTGGACTCAGTCCCAGGGTTCAAATCTTGACTTGACAGGGGTGAGAAAGTCAACCTCCCTCCTCCACATTTCCCTGCCACTGCATCAGAACATGGGTTTCATTGGTGGCATTATTTGTTCCTTCTCCTCCTCCAGCACAACTTCAATTCCACATCTATCCACACAGTGAAGCTTCTTGAAGGCCAGGTCTCAATTTCTTTTTCCTTGCAAAGTTGTAGTTTTGTACAAACGTACAATTTCAAATCAGTGTGCAATGGGGGAGATCTCAGTGACATGGAGGGAATGCGTGAGGGGTCAATACCCCTGGTAGTAAAGCTAGTGGTAAGCAAATGGCCTACACTCCAAACAGGTGCAGCCCAGGCTTACCCCAACCAGTGTGAACTCTGACCCATGGCTGTTCTTGAAGACTGAGAAGCTGTACTGTGCTCTTTCTTGCAAAGCCACTGAAACTCGGAGCTAGTTGTTTTGCAAAACTCCCCTTTTAGTAAAAGGAAATGATGTTTCCCTATTGCACTGCAGAAGGAAAATGGAGAATACATTGTCCTCGGGAAGTGCATGAATAGGTTTTATGGCATTCAATTCGTAACAAATCAAATGTTAGAAAATTCATATTCGTTGAAATAGATCCTCTTCAAATGTGGTAGGATTCTATTCAATACAAATGTATTAATATGAATTCATGCAAATATCTGATATGAATGTGTACGGACCCTGCATATGGATCCTGCAAATGGATCCTAAATACTTATACATATTGGATACGTATCCTATACCAACACATACGTATCCGATACGTATCCCATAAGTATGTTATATGAACACATACATATCAGTACATATCTGATACGTATCCCCGCACATGCTGAGATGGCCAGTTGAGGCCTGGTGGGTGCCCAGCCAATGAGGGGCCGCTCCCTCAAGCATGCTCAGAACAGCCCGGCCTAGTCTACACAGAATTGGGCCGGCAGGAGAAGGTAAGCCCCATTCACATGCGCGTGCCACCCTGGGGATGGGTTGGGGGCTTTTGGCTGGCGTTCCTGGCCACCCCCGGAGCCCGATCTGGGGTTCGGCAGTGAGCAGGATGCCAGGGAAAGAAGGCACCCGGGCTGCCCACACTGGGTCCATAGGAGCCAATGGGAGCAGAGTGCGGGAGCTGTCACAGAGAGAAAGAGAGCATGCAAATACTTTCTCTCTGAGACAGTTCAGAATGCACCGAACACGCGGAGACAGTTTCAGAGCACTTTTTAGTGCTCTGAAACTCGAACACATGCAGGGTACGTTGGGATGCTTGCGGGCAGCCTGGAATGGATCCTGCCGCCTGCAAGAGCGAATGCTGCGTCCCAATGTGCTCTCCATGCGTTCGAAAAACCCCTGTGCGAAAAGGCTCCTGGTTTGGGGCTTATTAATGGTTCCCTTACAACCTGAGGGGATGTTTAGAGTTCAAACTGACAATGTTTTGTCCTGGTGCTGGAATGTTTCAATATATAAATATAAATATATAAAATAAACAAATAAATACTAATCAACTAACAAACCAATACACAACAAAAGTAGTATTTTCAGATCTTTTTCAGTGTCTGAAACAGTTTTCAGACATTGTAAATCCCATTTGTTTGTTCAATTTATAAAACTACTAAATAGATATGAAACTGAACTATAATAAAGAATTGTTTAGCTAAATGGATGAAACACTATTCAATTCAACAATGGGAGACCATAGAATAAATCCAGTTCATAAGACGCTTTACAATTGGTATAAGACTTCAGTACTTATTGCTAAGATAAATCCTCCCTGTTCTAGAATGTGTTGGAAATATATATTTTAAAAAGTATTGGTACTTTTTCCGTTTGTGAAGAAAATGTGATGAGGCTCAAAGTTATTAGAAAATGGTTTATTCATTAATGCAGAAGATTTTGAATATGACTCTTGATTAGCACCATTTATTTTACTTACTTAATAGCTTTATAACTCCTTTCCCTAAGAACTGACAGAATTAATTTTACACATGATCTTTGTGGCAAAGGATTTGTTATGCACAGAAAAAGAATACTTCAGTTATTTCTTGATCAGAAGATTGGATGCTAAATTTTATGAATATGCCTTTTTCTCTAAGCTATCTACAAAGCTAAAGCATCCCAAATCTAGGGTGCTAACTAGGGTGCCTCCCAATGTGGAGAGGAAATTCTGGGATCTTAGATTCCTTAGATCCCAATATTCCCTTTTGCTCCCTCCCCCTTCCTCTGCTGCCCAGAAAGCAGTAGGCCATTCCATCAAAATAGTGGGCTCTTAACTCTGTCTGGCATTTCTTCTTGCAATATACCAGTATGTAGGAAGTGCCCACTCACTGACCTTAAAAAAAAAAGGACTTCCTACATACAGGTATATTGCAAGAGGAGGGAACGCCAGGCAGAGGAAAGCAGTTACTATTATGGAAAACTAAGTGTCTTTACTGGGGTTTCCCTCATAGTGATGCATTGGGGTAATGCAACCCCAATCTAGTCCTGAGGACATTTTCACCCACATCTGGAGGGGCATTGGGGAAAAAATGCAAAGAAATTCAATGGAGATAAATGAAAAGTACTACACTTTGAAGAAGCACATTTACATAATAAAGATTCTCAGTTTGGTAAAATACATTGATAAGATGTCTTTTGGTGTTATCAGGCTGAGATTCATTGTAGGTATCAGAATCACCATCCTAGGCTCAAAGTCGGTAATGAGGCAAGAAAATAGCTCAATAACAGAATACAAGAAATTGTTAACAAGCATCTAATGTATGAATCCTTCTAACTACAGCACCTTCTAATCCCCCAATAACTCTGCTCATGGTACTTTAGCATAATTGGAGTGTAGACAATCCTTTTTCAGATCTATGCAGGAATAGGAGGAAACATTGGGTCAGTGAGAAGTACAAGCAGGCTTTCCTGTTCTCTTCTTTCTAACCCACAGTCAGGAACGACAGCAGAATGCCAGTGATTATGCTGATGAAGAAGGGAATAACCTACTGTGAAAGTGGGGTGTTAGTAGTCGTCCTAGGCATGTGTTTAAAATATGTTGGGAGTCTTTTAGTGCAAAGGTTTAAATAATGATAAATTGGCTACAATGCTCTGGCAATACAGAAAATGAACAGAACAGACTCCAGAAGAACAGTTTTATTAATAATTAGTATGAAAATAATAAATGCAAAAAAATAAATAAAAATGGAGAAGCACTGTACACAATGCTTCAAAAGAAGCCAAAAACATAAGCAAAAATAGATTCCCAGTGAGGTACCACAATCCTTTAACCAGACAAGACTCAGTTGCTTAATTATAGGGAAAAGTATCAATTTTAAAACCACACCTTCTGGCAATCTAGAGATATGATTGCGAAAAGGGAGAAAGGAGCCTATCCTACAGGTGATACCAATGCAGGTTTCTTCAGAGCAGGATCAGAGAACACGTGGCTGTAGATCATGTCGCAGGATGGTGATGAGAGGATGGTGATGGGGAAAAAACAGTGAGTGGCTAGCCTTTCGGATACAGTTTTTATGTTCTGCTACTCTGCTGGGTAAGAAGACTCCTCCTCAAGTCCAAGGGGCTTTGGGACAGCAACTTTGATGGTACCCATTCAGGTGAATGGAGAAAAGGGGGTTTGGGAATGGCAGGAAGGTGACAAAGAAAGTAGGTGGAAGATTCTGTCTACAGCCCCAGGGTCAATGATCTGGCTTCCCCTGAAGACAATGATCCAGTCAAATAGGAACAATAGCTGCTGATCCTAATAGATTAATCCTTTCAGCATCTCCGGTAAAGATCTTCCCAGCTAGTTACCGCAAACAAAGGAGCTCACATGCTTAAAGGGATCTTACTCTGTCTATCTAGCCTGAGGACCTTTAGAAATTGGAAATGGGAGAATTCCACTTAATGATAAAGATATTCTTTGGAGGGGGAAAAAAATAACACAAACCAAAACCCAAGAATCATGGAAGGATTGCAACTACAAACAATAACATCACGTTTTGTAAAGATGCAGATTATCTTAACTGGCCTAATCAATTCCAAGCACACTTCTGTTAAAATAATCAATCACAAAACCAAAGCAGGAAGTACTATATATAGTAGAATTTAGAACCCCTCCAAAATGACTTGGAGTTATTTTATGAAAATCTATAAAGTCCTCTAAGTGCGGAACTGTCACAGCGCGCAAGACAAACAAGGTGCTGGAGTGTATTGCTATGGGGATAGAATATAAATCAATAGCAGAAAGATTATTTCTATCTAGAGTGCCGGTTATGCCTCACCTTGAATCCAGTATAAAACGTTGGTGTTCTGTTACCTAGCAAAGTATACAATTGACTTTGAGAATATAGTAGAAGAAAGAAAGGGTATCAGACTTCAGGGATTTACAGCCCCAAAGAAAGGAAGGTAAAATGGAGTTTATTTGCACTGAATAGAGAACACAGCAGGGGGGCATGGCTAAAGTATGAAAGGGCTGCTGTTCTCCCCGATAGATGAAATATATATTTTTCCCAGACGAAACAGATGAAACCATTAATACATCAATATGTTATAGAATTAAGACATACATTTTGAACTTCATGCATGAAGGGGGTTATTTTGGGGGGGGAGGGGAGTAACAAGTAAGAAAAAAAGGAGATGAATCAAATTGAAAATCTCAGACTGTGTTCAAACATGTGGCCCTTGTGTTTCCAAGCCTTCTCTAATCCACCTTTTCCACCACAGAATGTTCAGGGGAGGGCGCGGGGCAGACTGATATCCTGCTCTATAGCCAAAGGTCTCAGGACAGGTAACAACCTTTAAAATCCAGCATATCAAACATAATGAGGTATACTGAAACAATAAAAAGCACCACAACATTTAAAATGTGGGGGAAACATAACCAACATTTAGCCAAAGGCCTGAGCGAAGAGGTGCATCTTCACCGCCTTCCTGAACATAAACAGAGAAGGAGCCTGACACCCCTCAAGGGGGACACTATTCCATAGCCTGGGGGCCATTACTGAGAAGGCCCTCTCCCGGGTGCCCACGTGCCTCAATGCTGAAGGCAATGGGACAACCAGGAGGGCCTACCCTTCAGAATAGAACCCCCTTCTCTCTGAACTGTACTTGGTACCACTCCACTGAAAACTCTTTGTTCTATCAGTGAAAAAGATGTTTGGGTAGATTACGCGAAGTATATAATATCTTGTTTTACTGATATTTACATTTTTCTAACCTGCCCTGATTCATGTGGTAACAAAACCACATAGTGAGCACCTCATACATGCTGAAGAGTGCTCAACTTGGTGACCATGCCTCTTGGTAGGACATCACTTCTGCATGAAACAAGGTACTGGAGTGGCCTACAGTGAAAAAATGACAACTTATTCCACCCCAGTGAGGAAGTACTTAAAAACACTAGGGCTTGAGGTGTTCCTTGGTGGTGCACTGAACCAGTTGTATATATGAGGATAGCAAGGAGTGTCATGAGGAACCTGCTGCCATTTTACTGGGCTTCTGGAAAGAGCCACAAAAAGCACACTGCTTCTGGGCACCTGGCTAAAACAGTCCCTTGTTGGAAATTTCATAGAAGGGCAACTTTTGTCCCCTGTGTCCAAAGTTGGGTTGTCTGGGTTGTCTGTAGTCCAGATGGCCCCTGACATATGCTGCTAGCTGTCCATCTGATCATAGGATACAGTGGAATATGCAGATTAAAGGTAAAGAAACAAATATAGAATCATAGAATCATAGAATGGTAGAGTTGGAGGGGACCTCCTGGGTCATCGAGTCCAACCCCCTGCTCAAGGCAGGATCTCCTAAACCATCTCAGACAGATGGCCGTCCAGTCTCTGCTTGAAGACCTCCATCGAAGGGGAACCAACCACCTCCCGTGGCAGCCTGTTCCACTGGTTGATCACTCTTACTGTTAGAAATTTTTTCCTAACATCTAAACTAAATCTTTTCCCCTGCAGTTTCACCCCATTGTTTCTAGTCCTTCCTTGAGAGAGTGAGAACAGGGCTGATCCCTCTGCCTTGTGACAACCCTTGAGGTATTTGTAGACAGCTATCATGTCTCCTCTCAGTCTTCTTTTTGGTAGACTAAACATTCCTAGTTCCTTAAGCCGTTCCTCATAGGACATGGTTTGCAGACCGTTCACCATCTTGGTAGCTCTCCTTTGAACCTGCTCCAGCTTGTCAGCGTCTTTTTTAAACTGGGGTGACCAGAACTGGACACAGTACTCCAGATGAGGTCTGACCAAGGTAGAGTAGAGGGGGATAATAACTTCACGTGATCTGGACTCTATGCTTCTCCTAATACACCCCAGGATTGCGTTTGCCTTTTTGATGACCAACATCAAATTATACACATGCTCTTAGCAAAGATTGTGTCTGTATAGCTGAAAAGACTGAGGAAAGAGCCTGAGGGACACAATGGGTGTTTTTCCATTGTTACTAGAAGTACCCATTAAGGACCCATTAATGGGTACAAAAATGCCATTTCCTACCCATTAATGGGTACTTAATGGGTACTTTTAGTGACAGTGGAAAAACACCCAATGATAATAACCTGATCATTCCCATTGAGCTCTCAACCCATTTTAGAAGGTGGCAAACATTCTTGGAAGTAGAGTTTCTTTTTGTGGAGCAGAAAACCCACTCCAGGAAAGTGCAAGAAGTCAGGTACCTCATCCACTGGCTGGCTAGCCCCATCAAGAAGTACACAGGAAATAGCCAAGTTCCATAGATATTTCTTGCATGTTGCTTAACGAAGATAGAAACTTCAAAGCTGGGAAACCTTTTGGCCTAGAAGAAGCTGGCTTCTGTTCCCATGCAGAGGCACTAGATACTATATACTGAAACCACTAACTTCAAATTAGAATAAATGTCCTCCATGTAGGGATGGGCATGATTTTTTTTTTATTCATATTTTATTCATATTTTATTCATATTCATTCGTATTTTATTCAATACAAATGTATTCGTACGAATATCCGATACGAACACATACATATCCAATATGTATCTCGTAAGATATCCACTTTCCCACCTCCCTGTTTCACAAATGTTCCAAAGCATTTGTATGAATGTGACAAAACATTCGTATTCATATGAATGTCAATGTATGAATGTCGTGACATTCTATTGGTATATGCAGGTCTAAATTCATACAAATTCATACGAATAATGAATGTTACAAATATCCACACACATTCCTATTGTCATGTCTTCTTTGGGATTAGTTTAAGTATTACGTATGCTCCATCTTCTGGTAATGTAGTTGTTTAAGGCTACTTCCGCACTTAGCTACTTAAATCCGGACCTACCTCATCCGGATTTGCTAAATCCGGTTCAGAATACATCCGGATTTACTAAATTCGGATGCAGGGTAGATCTGGATCTACGAGGATAGATAGTAACATGCGGCGGAAGGATGACTTAGATCCGGATTTGAGGTGGGTGCTGCCCTGGCCAGTCGGCGTGCCTGCGCAGAGAGCCTCCTGATGGCCGACGCTGCCAGAAGGAGCCCTGGCCAATCAGGAGGCGCACAGCATGCAGGCGCACAGCCTCCTGGGTCCCCACGACCACATTCGGGGCAGTGCCGAAGAGGTAAGGAGGGGATCGCTCGGGCTATCCCCTGGGGGGCTAGGGAGGGCCTCGTAGAAGCTCCCCCTGGCTCCAGAAGTGGCGAGGGCAAGCCCCAACAGCAGAGTCCCCCGGCTCGCCATGCTTGGAGCCAATCATGGCAGGCTGGGGGAGGGCCCCGGGTAGGCACAGTTTTACTGTGTGGAAGCATCCTAAAAGGATGCGTTTTCACAGTAAAACACCCTTTAAGGCTACATTATATGTAGTCTTTTTTAAACACCCATTAAGCACACATTAGAGACAGATAGGGGCAGCCCTATCTGTCTCTAATGGGTGTCGCTGTGCGGACGTGGTTTCCCACATGTGTGCTTAACGGGTGTTACTGTGCGGATGCTCCGTACTAAAAGCGGCTTAAAAAGGTGCTGCTGTGCGGTTGCATGCTCCCACATGTGTCCTTAATGGGTGTTTAAGGGCATGTGCGGAAGCACCCTAAGGGCCAAAACAGATATGACTACACAGGTTTCACTTCATATAACTTGGGGTGTTTTCCCACTGTCACTAGAAGTACCCATTAAGTACCCATTAATAGGTACAAAAATACCATTACGTACCCATTAATGGGTACTTAATGGGTACTTTTAGTGACAGTGTAAAAACACCCTTGATCTAACCTACCTAAGGAGATTTCCTCAGTAACAAGAATCAAAAGAACTATAATGCAAAGGAAATGGGTTAATTCTCCTTCTTGGATGCAATGGTCCCAGCAGTTTTCATTCTCTCTGGAGCAAATCTTTTAACATTATAAAGCACAGAGAACTGCAATGCATTCCTGTGTTTAATAACCACATCACTACAGAGAGTCTTGTTAAACATTTGCAAAATAATACTAGGAAACCATTCCTGAAAAGAATAGCATAATATTCATTTCAATTACCTAATCTGATTTTGGGATATTGTCATTGCTCCATTGTTTACATGCACAAAGGCCCTTTCTGCACTGGGAGCTTATTCTGGATTATATCCAAGAACAGGAACCTACCATCCATATGCTAATGCAGACGATTCCAGGCCATGGGTGGGACCTCCTGCAGTTTGCATCAGCATGTGAACTGCAGGCCCTTATTCTGGCATACAATCTGGCATGCGTGCAACACACACACGTTTACTAATTTGTAATCTATTATTAACTGCTTCGAGAACTCTATGGGATTAAGGAGTTAGATTGAAAAATCTAAAAACATTAAGCATATAGATAATACTGACAAGTTTGCAAGTACAGCATCTGTGTTGTATAAATGCTGTACTCACCTAGCCCCCAGGGACCTGTTGTTGGTGGTTAACTGAAAATTTATTATTGCTAGGGATACACACATTCCAGAACCGTGAATCCTAATAACTCATTGTTGGTTAATATCTAAGGTGCTCAGCAGCCCGGTTCCCCCGTCACAATTCCACTGTCTGTCATATAAATGCCACCCACCCGTTTCTAGATGTCGGCTTTTCCAGAATCTTTCTCCTTCTTCAAGGCATGGTTTAATTTGATAACCTAGCTGTGTCTTCCTGTAACAGTTAACATTTGGTCTTCTTTGATACCTCTGTCACTGACGTAGCCTGAGAATAAGTCGAAAGGCAGGTTTTAAGAAGAAAAATGTTAAAAAGGTGTACAGCAATCAACAAAGAAGCAGTGAATAATCCACATCTTCTGCTTCGTATGTGGACGTACCCATCTTCCCTACATTCCTACACATCTGTATGCATTCATACACATCTGTATGCATCCCATAGTTATCCTGTATGGAACCTGTTTTCGTCCCGCACGGATTCGTACAAAAGCAGGAAAGACGCAGATCTTCAAGTACGCATGTTTTCGAAGAATGCTTTGTCCAGAACCTTCGTGCATTATCTGTTACTTGATTTTATAGATGATTCTGTAATTTTAATACATGAATCAAAAGGTCCTTTTATTTTTATGCCAGTGACTGTTAGGGGTTTTTCTGGTACCCGAATCTGTCCAGTTTATTGCACCAGTAATTTGCTGGTAACCTCTGAAGTAAGTAAACTGTTGACAAATGGGACTTCACTGCATTATGGATCTAAGCTGGTTGGCCTGTTGGCACCACTCCTACACTTGCATGGTTGTTGTAAGTTTTCATGATAGAATTTCTTCAGAGCTCTCAGCTATGTGGTTTCAAGTCCAATGCAAGAGCAACAGATATTGGACTTGCAGTAAGATGCCGCTGACATCATATGGAACCAAGCAGGGAAGGAAAAACATGCAGGAAAGAGGATTCAAGGTTAACATCAAGCTATAGGAGGAGGTGAAAGAAATCCATGTGGGGGGATACATTTTAAGAGGATGTTAATGCGTTCGTATCCTCTTTATGGGGCTTCCCCTAAAGACTGTGAAAGTAGGTAGCACAACAAATTGATCTTGTTTTCATTTTCGTTTATGGGCTTAAAGTAGAAATAACTGATTTGCTTAGGCTTGGATTTCTTTCCAATTTCACTGAGAACTTTAAGGAATGTATTTAATAAGTGAGTTTTCAATTTCTTTTACAAATATAGGCTGTGAACTGGAAAGGATATTATGCATTAGTTAAATAATCTACCAAATTATGCCCTCTGCGTTCTGCATTAACTGGAAAAATTAGCTTGACATTTAAAGTTTAAATAATATGCAGACTATTTCCAAGACATTGTTCTCAAAATGTAAATTAAAATGTTAACATTGTGCTAAACTGTCTAATTTTAATGGAATAGTCCTTAGGGGCTTCTTAAAAATTCAGCTTAGGCATGCATAAATAAATAAATGCATGTATAAATAAATAAATAATCAACAGTGATAAAGTCCCATTCTCATAATTAACACACTTTGACCATTGCCATTCAATTTCTACTGCTGCATTTCCCACCAATTGTAGCTTCTGAACTGACTTCAAGGACAGCTTCATGTAGCATAGTGTACCATAGTGTAATACAGTAGGTCTGTCTGGGCGTTACTGGGGCTTCTATTACTATGCCTAAAGAGTCTCTATCTAGAAAGGGATGTAAATGGCAAACCATCCAAAGCTAAAAGTTTTTCCTGGGCTTCACCTCCACCTGAACTTTAACTATCAGTGGAGAATCTAAGAGTAGTCCCTGATTTCATACTTGTCTCTTCCACGACAGTACAGTCTTACAAAAACATCTCCCTGCTTCATAGACCTGAGCTCTGTTGATTCACAGCACCTCCCATCTTGTCTAGATTCAGCTTCAGTTTATTGGTCTCCATCTAGCCCATTACTGCCTCTATGGGTGCTCCTGCACATGCCCTTAAACACCCATTAAGGACACATGTGGAAGCATGCATCCGCACAGCGACAGCTTTTTAAGCCTATTTTAGTACAGAGTGTCTGCACAGTAACACCCATTAAGCACACATGTGGCAAATTGCGTCCGCACAGCAGCACCCATTAAAGACGGAATGGGTGGACCGCATCTACACAGCGGTACCCATTAGAGACAGATAGGGGCGGCCCCATCTGCACCTACAGTATCTGTCTCTAATGTGTGCTTAATGGGTGTTAAAAAAAAAACACCCACATATCATGTGTCCCTAAAGGGTGTTTCGCTGTGAAAACGCATCCGTTTAGGATGCGTCCGCACAGCGAAACTGTGCCTACCCGGGGCTCTCCCCCAGCCTGCCATGCTTGGCTCCTTGGAGCCAAGCATGGCGAACTGGGGGACTCTGCTGTCGGGGCTCGCCCTCACCCCAGATGCGGTGGATCACCGCTTCTGGAGCCAGGGGGAGGTTCTCCAAACCCCTCCCTAGCCCCCCCCCCAGGGGAGAGCCCGAGTGATCCCCTCCTTACCTCTTCGGCGTCACCCTGATTCTGGCTGGGGAATCCCAGGAGGCTGCACACCTGCGTGCTGCATGCCTCCTGAATGGGCAGGGCTGCTGTGTATCTAAATTGTCCTTCCGCCGCATGTGTGGAAGGATGAGGCGCGGGGTGGGTGGTGGGTGGGTAGATCCGTATCTATTAGATACGGATCTACCGCTGTAAATACGGATCTACCCTGCATCAAAGCTGGGTTTACTAAATCTGGATGAGGTAGATCCAGATTTATATAGGTAAGTGTGGAAGCACCCTATGTATCTACTAAGCTTCCTCTGATTCAGATGAAATTGAGAAGGATTCCAAGTGTCATCTGCAGATTGCTGAAGTATGGCATAAGTCTGATCTTGATGAATGCCAAGTGTTCTTTACCAGGGTGTTGAGTAAGAAGACTATCAACTAGGACAACCAAGACAGTTCAGAATTCCAGTTGAAATGAGCCCAGAACATAATCTTCCTTCAAACATGCCTGCAGTTGAACAACTGCTACCCTCTCCAATAACTTGCCCAGAAAGGGTATGTTGCCAAGCTGTTTAACACTTCTAGATCCAGGGAAAACTTTTTGAGAATGGAGTGTATCATTGCTGCTTTCGAGTCTGTATGACTATGCTATCTTTCAAGGAAAGATTAACTATATCTGGGCCTGCCTAGTCATGCTCCACAGATTATGTAGCCAGTAAAACCCCCCGCAAGAAGCTTATCTGCATCCTTAATAATAATAATAATATTTATTTATAGCGCACCTTACACCAAAGGGTGGCACAAAGCAACATATGCAATCATCACATCAGAGAAATACAGCAAGTAAAGAAATCCATTTCAATAAATAAAACATCAAGTACATATCATAAGCAATGTACAGAATTCTAATAATAAGCTATGTAATCTAAGGAACCACAGCATACAGTATCAAATAAGAAAACAAATCATAAGACCAATTAGCACAAGACAACTCAAAAATGTCAAAGGACAAACCGTACAGAAATTGCAACAAGGCAGCAACAACCAACCCAGGCATCCCTCTGTTCCTCCATCTTCAACTGGAACCCGTGACAAAGGCTCCAATCTCACAACTGCAGTCACAGTTGTTATATCCACCCTGGCATGGCAAAGGCGCTGCATATGATTCGGTTGTTTCCCCTCTTACCTCACCCATCCTGGGGGAGGGTGTGGTGCAGGCTCTAGTCTCACAGGTGCAGCACATGAGTCGGTTGTTTCTCCTTGAAGTGCAATAATTGAAACTGATCAAAGCAACTGGATCAGACAGTTCTCTGGACTCTGACTCTGGATTAGGAAATGGGAGAGCTCCAAGCTACCAGCGCCATGGTTGCTTCTTGCTGTATAACTGTGGAATCACATTACTCCAAAACTGTGGTTACAAGATACAGTTCTTTCTCATAGCAGTGCTAACTTATTTCCTTTGACAGTTACCAACTGTTGCACTTTCAGCCAGCAAAAAACGATATTTCTCAAAATTAAGTGACAAATTTCATACAGCGTGAGTGCCAATTTCTGGAAGAAAATTGCACATGCCTTGTCTCACATTAATATTCCTTAATATTGCTTGTTCCACGTAAGATTCTAACTTCTGTTTTTAACTTCCCAAAATGTGAGCACAAGTATTCTTTTGATAAAAAAAAGAAAAAGTGACATTATGACTATTTACCACCTAGTGGTCTAATGCTATAAGAGTCTTTCGCAGTTTCTTCATACCATATGTTTGAATTTGCAAAAGTAAGTTTGCTACAAAACCGTAAGTACTCGAACATGCTCCTGTGAAGAACTTTATCGTTCTGTCATCAAATTTGCATCTTGCCCTCCAAGTCAACTAAGAAGCTTTATCACATTTTCCCCCTCATTTGTTTCTTCATGATAAACTCCAAGTCTGCCCTTCTATTACTTTGAACACCTGTTCTCCCACACCTGTTTTAAATTATAAACCATATGTTGAAGTCACAGAGTAGAACAACCACAGACAGGATCTGCTTTCACATAAATATTTCATTAGCTTACTGCCGCAATTCAAAAGTCATTAGAAGGCACTGATTTGCTGAGAATCTGGAAAGAGACACGATATTCGCTTGTACAGGTATGGCAACAGGCTCCTTGTCAGTGAAAGTTGAAACGTGCTGAGTCATAATATTACCCTCTCCGTAGCATGACACAGCCACTTAATGATTAGATAATTACAAAATAGCTTAGTGTGTAGAATGAAAACAGCAACCTCAAATTCATCACACTCACACTTAGGCCGTGTCTTCACGGCAACCTTATCTCAGATTCAAAACATTTTCAATCCTCGGAGTCCGCACGGCAGTTTGGCTTAACACACTTTCCCCATGTTAAACCACCCCAAAGCATGGTGAATCTCAATCCTGATTTCAACAGGTCACACTCCAGATCATGCGCTTGATACGTGTTACATTTTTTACTGTGGGGACCCTACCGTTTTAAGGGATGAGAATCCATGTTTAGGGTTTCCCTCTCCAAATAGCTTGCTTCCAAGACAGTGATTTCAGTGTAAAAATCCAACCTTAACAGCGATTGCTACACTGTAGCGATCGAACCACTTCACACATCTGATAACAATGTTGCAATTTTGCGCAATTCTAAAAGTTCTGACCTTTAGAAAGGGAAAGGAAGGGAGGGAAGCAGCTGAGGTTCTGTGTGAATGTTTAAGCAAGGGGGCTTTAGTTGCCACTGCTGCTGTGAGCCCTGAGCAATGGGGAGAGGAGCGGAAAGAATTGCTGGCTGCCCGCTGCCGTTTTTTCTCCATCCAGGCAAGTGGCAGCCACCCAGCCACCCAGCTAGGCTCCGTGAAGGGGTCTCTTATGGGTGGTGCGTCCATGCCAGGAGGAAGAGGGCAGGGCAGCCCTGCAAAGCGACTTTTAAAAAGTAGCCACTTGAGTCCCCCCTTGAGTCATGTATGCCACATACGATCCTCAGAATCTGGATCGAACGCGATTAAGTTAAAAGTAATGGGAACAGGCAAATTCGCGTTTGCATCCAGTTCTATTATTTCGGTTTAGGGAAAGCAAAATAAGCTTGCTGTGGGGATTCGCCCTTAGTGAAATACTTGAAAAACATTTAACTTCCGTCTTAGGTGCAGAAAAAAATGACAATTCCATGACAGAACACTAGTTAGAATCTAGAAGGGAAAACTTATGGCAGTGTTCACACCTACATTTTAATCCAGCTTCAGTCCACTTTCAGAGTGAGATAACACATTGGCAAAATGGCAAGCCATTTGTTTTTGGTTTATCTAACTTGGAAAATACACCTTTGAGTTAGATAACATGGAACGGAATTGACAAGTCACTTTGCTGTTGTGTTGTTCTACTCTGAAAGTGGACTGAAGCTGGATTAAAATGTAGGTGTGAAACACAGGGCCAGTTTGCAAGCCCAGAACCAGCCGCCAGATTGCTGAGAAAATGTTAGTGTATACTCAGATGGAAGCAGACATTTCATTCACTTTTTATGAAAAACGTAATTCCCCTCTCCCCCATCGTAATGGGCAATACATATAACAGAAAGGAAAGGGTGCCAATTTGAGAAAGAGGGTACCATGTGAACTGTGCCTAGAAGGGTAGTCTGAAGATGGTGAGGATGAAATGTCATCGAAATGAGTACACTTCATGGGCTGCTAAGCCTAAATAAACCTAGATCTGAGGCCCATTTGCACTTAGGCCTCTGGTATGCAGTTAGGACAGATCTGAGCATCTGACTCAGCCTCAGCGGTCTGGATGACTGAAATAAAGTTGTTAACAGAACCACTGACCAACCTCTTCAAGAAAGAAGTAAGTCACATAGGATCTTACCAACATATAAGGATGGAGCAGGCTGTGCTGATTAATCCTGCCTTTATATTCTTTGTCCTGGCACCTCCATGTACTAGGAGACATCAAAGAAGATGGGGGCATAGTCAACTTCTTGCTATCTCTCCTGCTATTCATATGCCTTGTTATACCATTGAGATTTTCCCAGCCCTCTCGGTTTGACGGGATTCTATGCAGCACAAAAGACTGAAAGTGAAAGAAGTAGCTAACATAGTTAATTGTCCCTGAGCTAACTGCCTGCTTTTTGCCCTTTACAATGCATGCTGAATCTTAATTTATTATCCGGTACAGGGATAGAGAATCATCATGGGTGACTTTGTTAATGCAAAACTGAATGTTTGTTAATTAATGGTTGGGATAAACCAAAGCTCTATCACACTCTTTGCCTATTATTGTGTAAAGAGCAGCAGCTGCCAACATTTTAAAAAAGCCAATTATGTTCATAATAGCTTGTGCTGGTGCGAAATTTATAGGCTGGAGGAAGAGGAGATCATCTTTCCCTTTTATTTTCAGCCTCTAGCTTCTGCTGTAGTCTTGCCAGGTATTCTTAGTTTCAAGAGATTTTGCTTGTTTTAACCCTCTGGCTTCCCAGTCTAAGGCTGTGTTCAGACCTGACGGAAGGGGCACCTCGGAGAGGTTGTGTGGCCCTCATGTGACCAAAACGTCTCCAATTCACCCTTTCTAGCACAGAATGTTCATGAGATGGGGAGACGCAGAGGCATCTCAGAGATGGGTTGTTTGTTTTGTTTCTTGCCTGTGTCTGACCATGGCCTAAGAACTGTGTGATTTACTAATGTGAGAATGTTTGTGTATTAGGAACCTAGAAAGAAAAGAAATAACCGAGCCTCATTGATTTATTTGCTGCACCTGTATAGACGGAAAGAGAGAGGTTTAGTAGGCTCTTAAGAAAACTTTTTCTATACTATGCAAGAGAATTTTGTAATGCATTAGAGCCTTTAGATGTTTAGCCTGTCAGTACCTTGATACATTAGGGTCATGTCCCATGCAAGCTGTTTGGTGCAGAATGGGTCCAAAATCGATCTTTGCATGTCCCCATGCCATTCCCAGTGATGCAGGCTGGGGGCGGGCTGGGGCGGATGCAGCCATCCCCATGCGAACCATGTCAAACCCTGGCATGGGGAGCAGCGCCACTTCCTCTCCACCCCTCTCTCCTCATTGGAAGCTGGATTCACGTCAGCCCACCCCTGTGCCACCAGCTGCAAATGCCACATCCCCCCCTCCCTTAGTGGCATGGAAAGCCAGGACTGGGCTGGGAGGCACAGAATTTTTAAAAAATAAATCTTAATAATAATAATTTTATAAAATAATTATAAGAGACCCAAAGCCGGTATGAAGTTTAGCAACAGTTGGGCAATTGAGCAGTTTTGCACACCTCTGCTCCACAGGGAACAGCGGGAATGCCCGGCAACTTTAAAAGGAAGAAAATCAAGCCATTATCATGATCGCCTTGGCAATTGGGAAATGGGGGTGGAATATTTGTCATGGATAAAGTAAAAAATTAAGCCATTATCCTGCCTACCTTGGTGATCAGGATGTTTCCACTCCCAAAAAATGTTGCAATCTCCAATGTACAGGGCAGGAACAGCAAGCACACCCCACCTCCCAATGATGTGAGAGCCAATCTCCTCCCAAAGTAGCCCAGGTGTAATGTCTTTTCCATCATTGACCCAGACATCACATCCTTAGTTACTGGGAATTTAGTCCTTAATGCTCTGTTCATCAGCATTCGTGCTGGTCAGTATAACATCCCTGTGACAGGAGTGCTTTGATATTCTAGCAAAGCCAAGTATGGCTTTGAGTCTTCTGCTTTTTTTAATCAGCTGTTTAATGGACAGGTTATTTCTGCCATTCCGTTAGATTGGGGATATCCTGGACTACTAAAACACTGCTTGTAACCCCATTCCCGAGCAAACTGTTGAAACTCACGGCTGGCAAAAGGCAAAAGGTGCTGTAATCTCTGACTCTTGTGGAATAAATTTTGACAAATATTGAACAGACCCTAAAAGTCTAAGGACACTCTGTCTACCTTAGAATCGATTTTGAATTGAACCTTTTCCTTATTAAACTTGATGTTTTTAGTCCTTGCTGTCTCCATTAACTGCTGTAAAATCTGATCATGTTCCTCAGAAGTTTTTCCTGCTATTATCATATCATCAACAATCATATACACTCCTTTTATATGCCCCAAAGTTTCTTCATTCTTTTGCTGCAATACCTCACTAGAGGACTTAAGTCCAAATGGCAGACGATTAAAACAATACCTTCCCCATAGTGTATTGAATGTACACAAACGGGCTGAAGCTTCATCTAACTTCACCTGTCAATAACCATACTTTTCATCTGCAATAGCAAAAATAAAAATAAAAATAAAATAAATTCATTCCTGCTAACTTAGTCAACACCTCCTCTATTGTAGGAATGGTATACTGTTGCCTACAAACTGCTTTATTTAAATCACGAAAATCAAAGCATATACATAAGTTTCCATTTTTCTTTTCTGTAACAACCAAGCTGTTCACCCACTCTGTAGGACCTTCAGCTTTAGATACCACTCCTGTTGCTTGCATTTGATTTAAAGCCTCCTTTAACCTATCCAAAAGTGCAACAGGTATCTTTGTACAACCGTGAATCACAAGGGGAACAGTTCAATCAAAGTGTACCGTATATGATGGGAAACTTCAAATTCTCCAAGACCATCAAAAACATCTGAGTATGCTGTAGCTAGCTGTTCACATCATGTAAAATTAACTTGGCCTGTATCACCAATTTGACGCACTAAGTTTAAAGTCTCACAAGCCACCACCCCCACCCCTAACACTGGAAGTGTTGATGTATCTGTTACATAAAACAACAACTTGGCTTTTTCGTTTTTAGTGCACCCTTCAAGGACAATAGTACCAAGAGGCTTTATCTGACCTCCACCATAAGCTACAAGAGTTACTTCACTTTTAGCCAATGCTTTTTTTTCCTGGCAGGCAGGGCATTTAATATTTTTAATGGCAAAACATTTGCCTCAGCCCCTGTATCAAGTTTAAACTTTACCGCAAACCCATTCAAAGCCACATCTGCATACCATCCCGAGGCTTGATTTACCACCATAGGTTCAGCAATATGATGAGATAGAACTCCTATAAATAAACCATGTATGTACAAATCATGAACTTGGTGTCCTTCTTGTCTTCCAATCTCATTTGTTGTCATAAGCCTACACAGCTTAGCAAAATGATTTTTCTTTTCACATTTATGACATATTTTCCCAAATGCAGGGCACTTATTGTTAGGCTAGGAAAGCCCATATAAAGAAAATGTAGAGATGTGTGCAGAAAAGGTAACTAAGAGTCACCAGACTATCACCAGTTGCTGAAGGCTGAATGAAGTAAGGATTACAACACAGGGATTGTGCAAGAATTGAGTAAGATTGTGTAACACTTGCAACACAGGCTTGTGCAACACAGTGGTCAGGGGAAGCACAGGATTGTGTAATACAAGGGAAATGAGTCACCAACTCTGATAATGGAATTGTATAAAGGTGGTCACACACGGCTGTGCGTTACCCTTGCCTAGCTGATCGAGACTGGAGAGGGAGAGAGATGCTAAGATGTAACCGCTACGAATAAACAAAGCCTCTACTGAGATCTGTCTCTGTCTGTTTGCTGGAAACTGTGGGCAGAGAGAGGAGGGAGGAGAAGTGCTGAAATGGACAGCTCCGAAGGAATGCTGACAGCCAGCAAGCCAGCGAGCAGAGAGACACAGAGGCTTGCATTTTCCTCAGCACGGAGAGACGCAACTCTGCGACGAAGATTTATTACCAACGGGGGGGGGGGGGGTACCTGACACCCCATTACCCCCTAACACTTATATGGTCTGTGTTCAGTTCCACACCTTCCACAGGTTATATGTCCAGCAGAAGCCTGTTTCTTTTCAAAGGAAAACTTTTTATATCCAAGTGTTTGAACTGCTATTTCTTCAGGGGATTGGTGTGTTCCACATGCTTCCTGTTGTTGCTTGCCAGAGCATGCTATGGTCTGCAACCAAGCTGTGATCACCTCAGCCACACGGCACAATTCCAATGCCCAATCTAAAGTAAGGTCAAACTGCTTTAAGAGTCTTTCCTTCATCTACTCCGTTGCACTGAAGACAATTTTGTCTCTAATCATCTCATTTGTCATAGAACCAAAATCATAGTTCTTTGCTTCCACACGCAGGCCTGTTACAAAATAATCAATAGAGTCTTCACATTTCCATAAACAACTCCAAAACAAACAATGCTCAAGTATAACATTTGTGTGAGGAGTGCAATAGTCTCTAAATTTTCTGATCACTTCATCGACGTCCTTCAGGTCCGTGTCAGAAAAAACAAAATGTATTATAAATTTCAACAGCCTCATGCCCCACACAAATCAGGAGGATGGCTATTTGTCTTGTCCTTGAATATTTATCTGTTCCAACAGCTGTGAGATAATTTTGAAAATCTTGCTCCCAATGCTTCCAATTCACTGCCAAATTACCCTGCAAAACCAGAGGAGACGGAGGTCGAAGAAAGTCCATACTTCTGACACCATGCAATGTCTCTTCCATCAGTTGGAATGACCCAAGAGCATAGCTCTTAAGGAGATTAGTTAGTTTATTAAAAAATCAACATTATCAGGATGGATGAAGCCCACAAGATACACAAACACATAACAGATCTTTTCCAAACAGCTTCTACCACTCACAAGTCTACATATAAATATATACTAATACAAAACAGGTGTGTTCAAAGAGGGCATAAGACTTAAAGAAACATACAACATATATCACACTGGGATCATCCCCATGCACAGTCTCGGCTTGCTAAGCAATGCGTGCTGGAACCCCAAACCGTGCCCAGACTTGTTTTTTCAGGTACCAAATTTGGTCCTGGTCTGGCATGGTTTGGGGTGATTTGGTTCGTGGAAACAGGATCAAATCCAAAATGCATGGGGACACCCCTTGCCAAACCCGGACCAAACGTGCATGGGGATGTGCCCTAAGGTTGTGTTCAGACATAACAAAAGGGGCACTTCTGAGGTGCCTCTGAGAGACTGTGTGTAGCTTGTGTGTGGCTCTTCTCTAATCCTCTAACACAGAATGTTTAGGTACCTCAGAAAGATAGACATACATTTTTCCTGTATCTAATCACAGCCTAAGATGAGTTATAATGCTTTTCTCTGGTCACCCAGGGGTAAATTTCGGTATTGCAGGATGGAGGTAGTATATGATTTTCCCCATCCCATGGCATACTATTGCTTGTTGGTCTCTGGTTTACATTTTTTGCAATCTGGTCATGGGACAGATTGCTTGTGCCTGAGCTTGCTTGCTTGCTTGCTTGCTTGCTTATGTATGTATGTATGTATGTATGTATGTATGTATGTATGTATGTATGTATGTATGTATGTATGTATGTATGTATGTATGTATTTATGTATTTATTTTCTATCCCGCCCTATACCCAAAGGTCTCTGGGTGGGTAACAGCCTTAAAATCCAACATATCAAATAACAATATATAATAAAACAATGACAACCATCACAACGTCTAAAATGCAACATGTTAAAAAAATCAATTAAAACAGTGGTTTTTGCAGTGGGGGAAACATGGTTGACATTTATCCAAAGGCCTGAGCAAAGATGTGTGTCTTCACTTTCTTCCTAAACATGAACAGAGAAGGAGCCTAATGCACCTCAAGGGGGGGGGACTATTCCACAGCCTGGGGGCTGTTACCGAGAAGGCCCTCTCCCTGGTGCTCACCAACCTTGCGATTGAAGGTGGTGGGACAACCAGAAGGGCCTCTCCTGCAGATCTTAGGGCACGGGTAGGTTGGTATGGGAGAAGGTGTTCCTTTAGATATTTGGGGTTGGAAATCTATTAGCTTTGTTTGAAAGATACATAAATTATATACAGTATGTCTCAAAAGCTCTTTTCCCTTTTCAGCCCCCATGTCTCCCAGTGATCTAATAGGAAAGTGACAAAAACTATTACTGGGTCATTCCCCTGCTTGCAATACTACCAGGTCAACTCCTCACAGATTCAGTTCTTTGCCCCTGCATTGCATTGAGAGGCGAAAATTAACTGTAACTCACATTAATTTTATGTAAGCCATATTCCAAGCTGGCCTACCCCTGTTAGACCACCCTAAAATGTAGTCTTGTTTTTACAGGACTGGCAGGGACTCAGGCTGGCCTGGAATTCCAGTCCATCTTCCACTTCCTCACATGTAAGCAAGGGCAGCCTACAGGAGGCAGAACTGTGCTGTGGTGGGTGGTGCCCAGTATTTCCTTTCAGCAAATCGGTGTGCGCGGAGTTCATGAGGCATCTCCCCTTCGGCCAATTGGCACATGTGAAGTTTGTGAGGCACCTCCCCCTCTCCTCAGTTTATGTGTATGATTCCTTTCTCTAAGAGTTTTTACCCAAGTTTATTTTTATTATGTTTTTAAAAATTAATTGCAAGGAGAAGAAAAGCACATAAAAAGAGAAGGGGGCATGGAGATGAGAGAGCAAGCTTTAAAAAGAACTGCAAACACACACCTTTGCCTCCCTTGAGTGACATGAATGGCATCCAATAGGAAATGAGATAGATATGATGTAGCAAAAGAGGTGGAGAGCCAAGGGCTCAGTGGAGGAAACCCAGCCAATCTCTGCAGAAATGTGTGACCAATGTGGCCCAAGGCAGGGATGGCCACAGAACACCCGATGTTGTTCCATGTGTGACCAGCACTGGTACGATCTCAGTTCAAACTCTTGAATAGGCTGACCTGTTTTGGACTCATCTGACCAGGGCCTCAGTCTACTATGGTAGCTTACACTGCTCCCATTGCAAAGGAGATTGTCATGTCCATGGTATCTCTCCCTTTGGAGTTGCTATTTATTCAAGTTTCCCATCTCAGTATATTAAGTAGGATATGTGCAAATTAGTTTTGGTTTAGAATTGTTCAGATCATACCATTCAAGTTGACCTGGTTCAGTTTGAAGGAAATCCCCATGAACAAAGGGTGGTTTGATTTGAATTGAACCAGGTATGCTCACTTGAACTGGGACAAACCAAATGGTTTGATTTGAACAGTTCTAAATAAACTCCCATCTGACCCTTTTTTCAATGCATTTCACCTCCACCTTTCCTTTTTTAAAGGGTTGTTTTGTGCAATTGTTCAGATCTGCAACTTTGCACGTTGTGGGAGGGAACAGGAATTTGCAAAGATACAAGTTTGCACAACCGCACAAAATTCACAATTTTTAAAAAGGGGAAAAAAATTAAAGCCTTAATGCCTTTTTGTCAAAGTTCAAACTGTTTGCAAACAGTTCTAGGTTCAATCTAGAATTGGTCAAACCTGTTCGACCTGGTTCTAGATTGAACCAGAGTGAGGTTCAGTTCAGTTCAAACTGAACCAGTGAATTTCAGTTCATGCATATCTATAATATCAAGACAATATATTGATATAGTTTAGATGGGGGAGGAAGAAGAAGAAAAAAGGTAGCAAAGAATCACAGCCAAATAGATGAGTTAATTAGATACTATGCCATACATAATTAAGAAATTGATGATGACATTGTAGAATACTTGGATGAGAATTTGTAGAAAGCTAAAAAGAAAAGTTTGTCCGTAAAGCTGACTGAATGAATTCAGAAGTATGCTGAGCCTTAAATCTTAAATCCATTCTTGTGATAATTTCTGAGTTGTAATCTCATATTCATCCGCAAATACCATACCTGGGTGCTTAGTAATTCCCTTAAACTCTGTAAGTCACATCTCAGCTACATGGTTTAGACTGAAGTCTGCAATACTGATATTGCTTTGGATTAAGCAGCAAATCCTCAGTCCCACTAACAGACAGAATGTTGAGCCAGCAGTAGTCAGAAGACTGGAGATAAAGACTAGGAATTCATTTTATCACCATCACTCTGTACATTTCCTTGCAGGCAAAAACAATGCCAGATCAGTGACAGGGTGGCACATTTTCAACCAACGTTGTGTATTGTTAGTGTTCTTGGGGTCTTGTTTCCTCTGTTTCTGCATACAGTTTATTTTTTTTTCTTCCTTTTTTTCCCTCATAACAGAAACAAAATGGAAAAAGCGGCATTATAACAGGCTGCTTTTAAAGGCACAGATATAGAAGAACAGAATTGCTGACAGTTCCATTCTGGTTGTAGAAGGCTCCAAAGAATTAGAACAGGAAGGCATCATGGCAATTTCTTAGATCTTTGAAAGGCAGATTTTCTGTTAAAACAAAGAAACCCAAGAAAGGAAAGTTATCTCCACAGAATATTGCTGGCACTAAAAACTCATCAGTCTACTTTCCTTTCAAATAAAAGCATTAGATTTTTTTGTGTGCCCTGCTGTTTCTCGAACACAATTGATTAAGTGATAAATAACTTAAAATAATCACTCAATTGTTACCAGAAACAAATAAATCAGGAAACAAATGGAACTTAATGCAGAGCATATTAGAAAAATCACAGTATATAGAGCATTTTATAGATTCAGTGTACTGTGTGAGGAAAGGACAAATCAATTTAATATTTGTTTCCTAACCTAGGAGGACAAGAGGAAGGTGGTGTATCCTGCTAAAATCTTATAATGCATTTTTGAAAAGAAGCAGCACTGAAGATAAATAGATGTGCTTCTGGAGGAGGGATTTTTTTGTTTGTTGTTTCTAATGTTTTCACGGGAAAGTGAGATTAGATGTTAACATTGCCATCACCCTGGTGTTTGGTGTTGCCGGTTGAACAGATAATCACTACTTGGGCTTTTGTAGATCACACTCTCCTATAGAAGAATCTGGGAATTCTCCTGAGTTTTACCATTTCATGGTATTTTAAACCTTTCATATTCACCATTTTGTCTCATAGCTTTGGCATTCATTTTCTGCAGCCTCATCATTTTCTGGGTTCACATTTTCCCAGTGAAATTTATCCACATTGCGTATTTATCTATTTATCTGTTTGTATTTTTATCCCATCCTGTAACTGAAAGTCTTATGGAATTTTAAACGAATTAACATTCCCCACTGAAAACAAGATCAGGAGGGGATGCTCTTTCTTCAGCCAAAGGCTGTGTCTTTGCCAGTCTCCTAAAAACACATAAAGAAGATGCCTGGCATACCTCAGGGGGGAGATTGTTCCATATTATAGGGGCTACCACTGAGAAGGTCCTACCTGAGTCCACAGCCCTTTAGCTACTGAAGGTGATGGTACAACCAGGGGAAACCTCATCTGCTGATGTTAAAGCACTGGTAGATTAATAAGGAAGAATGCATCCTTATAGATATTTGGAACTCAAAACTGTTTAGGACTGTATAGCTCAAATTAAATGCCTTGAATTGTGTTTGGTAATGAAGTAGCACCCTGTACTGCTCTTTTAAGACCAACATGATGAGTGCCCAGCCAGCAGAACTAGTTAGCAATCTCATTGGTGCATTCTTCACCAACTGCAGTTTCTGAACTACTTTCAAGGTCAGTCCCATGTGGAGTGCATTTCAGTCTGCTACCAGAACATGAATTATGGTTTGTAATGACCCTGGGGAAATAGGTCACTAGTTACCTGCAGTCAGTGATGTTTTGGCAGCTGTTAGTAATGAGGGGGCGTGGCTTATGCAGTTGCTCTCCAAAGGTGGGGGTGAGCTAGCCCTGAGTTTGGCCAATGAGAGAGCAGGAGCAGCGTAAGGCAAGGCATAAAAGGAATTGTCAGGAGAGCAAGTGGTTCATGCCTGGGGGGAACAAGTGACTAAGGGTTGGGCCAGGAAGAAAAGGACCGATTGTATCTGTTAGGGAGTCTTAAAGCTTGAGTTAAAACTGTGAGACAGTAACAGTTAAAAAGGAACACGGAAGCTGTTGAAACCATTAAGCGAGTTCGTTACACAGAGGACCAGTTCCCACTAAGACTTTTTTGTGTGTTCAAAACAGTTTCAAAACACTCTGTCCGCATTGAAAAGTGGCTTTTCACATTAAAAAGAGGAGTAAAACTGATAAAACAAATTAAATAAAACACCCCTTTAAACAACTCTCGCTCCCCTTTTTTTAAATGAAACAGTTTATGGGTCATTCCCACTTGGATCAGAGCATTTTGAAACCATTTTTAAGCAGAAGCCCACCCGCCCGCCCACTTGCCCGCCCACCTGCTTGGCAGCTTCTGCCTTGCTTGCCTGGTGCTTGCCTGCCCACCTGCCCACCTGCTATTTCAGTGGCTGCTTCAGCCCCACCATTGTGGCTGCCACCAGCCACTGCCACCACCCTGCTCACTCGCTCTGCTTCCTGCCACGCAGCCGTGGTGCTCCTGAGGCATAGAGAGGAGGAACGGAAAGTGGCCAGTGAGCAAGCGAGCTACCCATCCCTTTTGGGTAGTGCTGTGCCACACTGCCACCACCACCATGCTCTGCTTTAAAGCGGAATTAAGAAAAAACAAATGGGGTTGCAAATAATGTGGGTTCGCATCTGGTTTTTTTAAAAATTCCGCTTTAACAGAGCTAAGTGGGAACTCACCCTGAGTCACTAGCGTTATATTTACTTAGTGAGTGAATCTAGGTTCAAAGCTGTTCCATCCAAGAATCTTGTTATAATAAACATATTTTACTGTTCTAAAGAAAACACGAGGGAGTCGATGAATCTCTAGTGCACTTGAATGGTGTAGGCCGAAGTGAGGCTTAGAGATGCCAGGGGGGATTGAAACATTATATCAACGGACAGCAGTGTGCTGAGAAAGAAAAGCCTCTAAGCACTTGACTCTGTGGAATAGGCAGAGGTGGGGTTGTATGGAGAGAAATCACTGCCAGCGCTGTGCCAAGAGGAGTCTCTAAAGAGAGAGAATCCTACCACATTCGAAGGCGATCTATTTGTATGAATACAGATTTTCTAACATTCGATTCATTACGAAGTGTTAGAAATTGTTACAAATTCATCACAAAACATTCGATTTATTACAAATTCATACACATCCCTACTCCCCTTAACAGTGCAAGTTATCCCCCGTTTCTCCGCCTTGTCACATTATTCCTTCCCCCTAAGACAGAACACTGTACAAATACTTAAGCTTAATACTGAGCAAATAAGTTAAAAACAGCCAGTTTTTAAAAGAACACCCACACTCACCCACCCACCCAGACTTTGAAATACGGACAAAATTTATCACATTAGAGGAGAAGTGCCACAGTTTTAAATGAAGGCTGGTCAAAGACAAGATGATAATGCTGCATGCTGCATCTTCTTTGCTGCAGTGCACCATGAGCAAACAGGTTTTGTTTGCTTTTTACATGTTCTCTTTCTCAATCTCTCTTTTCTTTTCTGCTCATCTTTATGTCAGATTTTGTCCAGCGTGAACCAGTATTTCTGGTTGCAAACGGAGCCACTTCAAATGCGCTGCTCTTCAAATTTGCTTTGAATCCCTGCTGCTACCAGTTGGGCCTCCAAATCTGTTCCAAATCCAGTCTGAATTTGCTACAAATCTGCTCTGAATCATTGAACAAGGAGCGGGCGGGGAACAGCAGTGGCTGGACTGGTGATGGCTTTGGGCTAAGGTTTGCGAGGCAGTTTGGTCCTGTGGTTAGAGTGCCAGACTCATATCTCACAGTCATGGGGTTCGATCCTGCACTCCTCCATGAAGCCACCTGGGTGACCTGGGGCTACTCATAGTTCTCTTTCTGAGCTCTCACAGCTCCACCAACCTCACAGGGTAACTGTTGTGAGGAGAAGAATAGAAGGCTTTGTCAGCTGCTCTGAGTTCCTCCTCTATGGATGAGAAAAGCAGGGTAGAAAAGCCAACTCTTCCTCCTCCTCCTCCTCCTTCAGTGACCAGCCTCCACCTGAAGCAGTGACACACCACCACACAAAGTGCCCCAGACATCTGGAGGGCTGGTGGTAGCAACTGAAGTGGCGGTGGTATTGCAGGTGAAGTATAGAGGATTTCCCCCATGCCCAGAGGTTGGGCAGGATGTGAGGCACGTCAGGGTATGAGATGAGGGGGCAGGGAATCCCCCAGTGCAGGACACAAGGCAGAGTGCAGGTCATCCCTTCATTGTGAACCTTGGTGGAGTGAAGGTGAACTCACTCTATACTCACTCCTCATGAAGCTATGGGGGAAAATGCCTTTGTGCACATCCCTAATTACAGGCTTAGGCTGCATCCCCAAGCAACTTATTTGCCTCTCTAGTTTCCCTCTACCATCCCTCTATTCCAGCAGACTTTAAAAGTGCTGTTCAATTCTGGAATAAGCATCCGCATGAGGTTCAGCAAAACATGCATTTAAAATGTACCTACCGTCCCCACGGAAGTGTGTTTTGCTTGCCCGCATCTTTTTCTCCTCACCCTCTCTCTTGTTGATAGGGTGCCGGCAGGAATGGGGAGGGACTGCGCTCTGGGTGGCCACAACTAGGAAGAACCCTCTGACAAGTCCAAAGGAAAAATAGCCATCGGTTCTCTGTTGGTCTCCCAGATCTCGACCCACTGAAATGGCTTCCCATGCCAGCAAAGGCAGCAGCTGCAGCCATCGGCTGCACGATCGTTCGCTTATTCACTCTCAACACTTTCCCTCTGATCACTGTCAAAATCCACCCCGTACAGCAGCGGTGACTGTAGCAATCCACCCACTTCACACCTGATAACAATGTTGTAATTCTCCACAATTCTGGCTCTTTGAAAGTTCTGACCTTTAGAAAGGGAAAGGAAGGGAAGCTGCTGCAGTTCTAGGAGATGTCTGAATGTTTTATGGCTGTGTGTGCAGGCAGCAATCCCCGCCCCTTTTGCCACAGAGCGTCCCCATTGTAAATCCTGCCAGGAAAACCCACGGCTTCCAAAAAGTGTACTGGTAGTCTTCTTTAAAGTGCACTTTTCTTCCCGCTGATTTTCCTCCTTTTGTGGTGCTGGAAGCTTGGAGAAAAGCAGGGCACGGGGGCGCTCAGAGGCAAAATAAGCTTTTTAGCAGGGTTTTTATCCCTTGGGGATGCAGCCTTAGAATCAGCCTCAAGCTGTTTTGTTGTGGTAGCTTTTCTGTGACTGGTGACAACTGTGACAGGAGCCTTGCCAGTGACTGATGGAGACTGTCACTGTCACTGACAGTAAGTCACGCCCCAGCTTGAAAGGAGCGTCCGCTCCCATTTAAAAAACGGTTGCAGGCAGTGCAACTTCAAACTGCAGCAGGTTTCTTGGACTGCGACATCCACATGTTGGGGGCAAAGGGAGGCCTTTTTGTGAGGGGTAGGAAGAAACTTGGATTCTTTTCCTGAGCTACATCCTTTTGTTGCTGTCTAGATGCAGCAAAATCTACCAAGTAATTATAGATTGCAGGGTCCTGCCTTGGATTTCTCGGGAGGGATTTGATGTAGCAGCTGCATAAAATCATTGTGAGGTGATTTAAAAACTGTACACAGTTTGAGCTTTTCTTAGCTTATACTTCATTTGTTGTAGGTTTAATCTAAGAAAACAAGAAGAAATTAATTTTGTGATCTATCTTTGTGCCAGCTAATGTTTTAATCATTAGTTGCTAAAGCCTTTTCTCTCTTGTTTGATATCACACTCCTTAACATGTTTCTCCTTTCAGAGTGATAGCTAATCCTTTGTGAGGAACAACAAAAGAAGATTAAAATACAGGTGATAATTATTATTACTATTTTAATGCTTTTATTCAGGGACAGTAAAAAAATTGGTAGACAAGACGAGACATTTACAACACCATTTCAGAAATGCTGCAGAATGTGCAAATTAGATACCTCACATCTCACGAGACTGCAATTTATGCACAGCTGACTGCAGGCATGGGGTTTTGTTTTCTGCTACTGCAGTTACATCAGGCCTCCATATTTCTGATTTTAAAATACAATTAAGCAAAAAAGGCCAAAGAGTGGCATATCCAACCTACGGAAGTGACCCATTGTTTCATCCCCTAGAGCACCCATAGTAGCTAACAAAGCCAGTTCCATTCACCTCCTGTTCCACCAACTCCCCTCAAAACAGAGTCCTGGGAGGCATGTGAGGACAAACTGAGTGTGTCCAAATCCAAAACCCATGGGGATGGACAGCGCCGATCCCACACTCGGAACCGTGCCAAAGGATTTGCCCACTAATTTAAAATTGGCCTGTAAACCGTCTCTCCTCCTCCTCCTTTCTTTTTCTCCTCTGCTTCTGGATCAATAGCCATGCTGATGCAACCCACAGTCCTCTGCTTCTGACAGTGTGGTCTGCCATTTTGTACACTTGTGATTTGTTTAGTTCTCAACTCAATAAAGTTTTTTTAATAACCAACCAACCAACAAACAAACAAACTGAGCACAGCTTCTGCTCCTCCAATGATGGGCCTTTATGACTTTGGAGCATTCACATGTTGAGTTTTATCCTGGGTTCTGCCATACTGATGCCATGTGGATCCTGCCTTAGACTTCTAAAAATGCTATTGCTCTTGTAGTAGGCCCACCTTTTTAGAAGAAAAAAGGAAGTCCAGAGTGATTTTAAAAAGGTCTACCACAATCTACTCATGAGCAAACCAGCCCAAAGAAATGTGTGGAAAGGTACACATCTCCATGGGCTGGTTCAGCAAAAGGGTCCATTTCAGGGGCACACTAAATTATGCTGCTGAAATGGGCCCTCTGGGGGCTCTGAGGACAGAAATAGTTTTCTTAGCTTTCCCTTTTTCTGTCCCAGCTGAGCCCTCACAAGAATTCCCAGGCACCTCTGCCCCTTCAGCAAGCTGCAAGCTCAGGTAAGGGAGACTTAATTCTCTTCCTGAAGTTCTGAAGTTCTGGAAGAAACCAAGAGAACCTGGGTGATCCTCAAGTCACAGTGCTTTGAAGCAAAAGAAATGTTAATGCAAACACCATTCCACACTTTCTTCCAGGCTCTTACAGGGATGCTGGGGTTGACACCCCTTGCAGCTGTTGTAAATAAAATTTATCTTTTGTTTTTCACCCTAAGCTCCCCCAGCAGCAGAAAAAAAGGAAACAATGCATATGAGCCTATGGCAGTCTAGGGCCCCGTCCCCATGCAGCTTTGGCTCGGTTCAGAGTGAGGGATCAGCCCCATGGGTTTTGGATTTGGTTCGTGAAAAGCATACCAAACACCCCCAAACTGTGACAGAAGGGTGCCAAATTTGGTACCTGTTTAAACAAGTCTTGGCACCGTTTGGAGGACTGGCATGCATTGCTCAGTGAGCTGGGAATGCATATGGGAACGCTTGCAGGTTAACGGGAGGAGATTTGCGCTCACATCATTGGGAAGTGAGGTGTGCTTGCTGTCAGCCCTGTCCATTGAACATCACAGCCGATGCCTTTTTAAAATGCCAATGGCAAAGGCAGGCTGGAGAACGGCTTGGTTTTTTAATTTTCTGCCATTTCCACGGAGGTAATTCCAACCCCGTTTCAAGAATGCCAAGGCTACAAGCATGACACACACTCCTTGCCTTATCTCCCGATTTGCAAGGCACGGGTGGGTAAGGAAGGGTTTGATTTAGCTGAGTGCACTCAGTTCAGCAAGATCTGTCAAGCCTGCTGTCAAGTGAAGGAGTGCATCTCCAGTAAAATAAGGGAAAAAACAGCTGCGGCTTCAACCACTTTCAGGGGCTTCAGAGGTGGCAGTGTTCTCCCTTTTCCAGGGGGACAACCATATTGCCCCCCTGGAAAAGGGAGAACACTGCACCCTCTGCCCTCTCTCTTCACAATCTGGGCAGGAAAAGGCTTTTTTTCACTTCGGATATAAAACCAGAAGTGTAATAAAGACTTTTCCTGCCCAGATCATGGTGGGCCGGGGGAGGGCCTCCAGAGATCCGGATTGAGGTGGGTGCTGTGCACTCAAATCCGGATCTGAATCCGTCCTTCTGCCGCGTGTGCAGCCGGAAAGGGTGTGCAGATGGAAAGACACAGATTTCCAAAATCCAGATCTAGTAGATCCGGATTTCGGAGGTGCTGTGTGGAAGCACCCTTCGTGTGTTGATGCTAACACCTTTAAGCTGCTTTTGAGCCACTTTTTATTCATTTATTTTCTGTGTGTAGATAAGTACGATTTTGCAAACACGTGTACAATCAGGTGCACCTGATTTCCTATCTCTCTCAAGTTCTGCTGTTACATTTTATACTGTAGCACTCTATTTTGGATAGAATCAGACCTAGCACTGGGACATCACTATGTGAACTGATACCTTCTATCTCCTCTGAACGCATAGCAGTCTGTGCCTGCATACAGAAAAGACATCTCCTTTCCCCAGTACTACCATTTCAAAAATATTGAGGGAAGAGTTGTCTATTGTCAAGGAGATAACCTATAGTTGTTTCATGCAAGAGAATTTAAACCCTTCCCCAAATCAAAAGACAAGGCATTTTGTCCCCAATGTGAAATCAATGTTTTACTACTTCCTGTCTGAGATTATTCTTTTGAACTTGCATGGCCTGGAGAGTGGCAATAAATAAATAAATAAAATAAAATAAAATAAAATAAAAATCCTGCTTCTGGCACAGATGTGTATGGAGAGACACTGACATAAGAGTAGGGGAACACATGGGGGTTTTTTTCCAACACAAAAAAAGCTACAGATACAGATATGGCCTTTCTCTCCCCCTTTCTGTGTTTAATGTATTAGGCTATGGTTGCTGGATGGTGCAAACAAATAAGTCTTGGAACAGACTGCAGTTCTACAAGCTGTTAGAAGTCCCCCAGCATCTTTACTGCCAAATGTTCTCTTTGTACCAAATACTGTTCACACTTATAAAATACTTCGGTATTGATTTCAAAAGGTAAATGGGAATTTTATTGTGAAAGGTAAGATGGGAGAAAGGGGGACTTTTATTTTTTAAAGCAAGATTAAAGCAGAAAAGATACAAAAAAAAAAAACCCCTCAAGAGAATTAGTGTTTACATGTAATTTTCAACAGTGTGTTTATATGTATGTCTCTGTGTGTGATGTTTCTGCACATGCTGCTGGGTAATGGATTTAAGAAAATCTGTTTCTCAGTGATGCGTCTTCCCGAACATCCATTTGAAATAGGGACAGATCTGAGCAGGTCCCGCGCATCTGCACATGTGCGGGGAGGATGGATTGGGCCGGCTGGATGCCCTGGGTACTGTGTGGAGGTCACAGTACCCATTTCAAAGGGAATCCAGCATCCCATGCTGCCGACGTCGCCCCCAGAGCCGTGGGATTGTAGCACGGGGGAGGGCAGAAGGAGGCAAACCAGCCTGCTTCTGCCCTCCCCAAAATGGCAGCCACAGGGACATCTGTCCCTTGCCTGTCCATGTGCGGAAGCATCCTGCTTCCACACGGATCAAGGCGAAGGGACGGAATGAAGACCTAATTTTTTTTAGGTCTTTGTTTAGAACTGGTTTTCGGCAGCGAGACCTGATTTAGAGATGGATCTCGCATGCCGCTGTGCAGAAGTGTCCACCTCGAAGGGTCCCTAATCTGGTCTGCAATGTGGAAGGTAAGTGCCCAAGGGTTTTAAATGTGTCTTAAATGTCTCTTTAAACCAGTTTCCACGGCCAGTGCGGAAACACCCTAAGAGTTAAATGGAGAGTAGCATCAACCTCATGTCAATAGCAGGGGCAAATATGTCCTGGTGCATAATGTTAGAAAACTCAAACACTTCTCTTCATGGAACTCCATTTGAAGTAGACATTGATAAGTCATGTGTACAAATGATGAAAGGGAGAGAGGCCTACCATGTTAACCTCCACCTATTCATTTTCATCTCAGGTAAGGGACAGAAAATAATTAGAACAAACTCCACATTTTCTGTCAAAATGGCCCCAGATGAAAATGAATAGATGGAGGCTAACATGGTAGGTCCCTCTCTGTGTTCTGAGGACCCCACTTTGATGGATATGGCAGGCAGTGTACCATACATAGCGAGTCCTAACTCAAAATGTCTGGGCAAGCACTGTCTGCTGTGGATTAAAATGATTTCTTTAACTCTGAACACAGCCACCTCACACTTGGCTTGACCTAAAACAGAAATCCATTATCCAGCACTTAACATTCATAGGAGCTGTTGGCATAGAAGTGGAGTGAAGCACATAACTCCTTCACATCCAAAGCTCTTGAGAGAGGCGTAACTGGCATCAACATAACCTGCTTCTACGAAGAAAGCTTGCCCTGTGTTTGTCTGGGTTTCTCTGTTGTGTTATAATGGATGCATAAAAATGGGGGCTTTTCTATGAATACGAAGAATGCTTTTATTTGAGCCAAAGCCTGTAATTAATGGGGAAACACCTGTGTTTTCAATTTTTATTATAAAGAGAAGTAATAGTTAGTCTCATCACGAAAACCCAAAGCAAACACAAGGGTTACTATTGTCATCAAAAAACCCAAACACATAAACCTCTTAACTGTAGATAGAAAACAAGTAACAGAGGTAAACATATACAGTGTGAATGTTTATAAAATGAAAGAAAACTATGAGCCTTTTTCATACAGTATAATGAATGCACGGGCACTGTTACCTCATGTGTTCAGAAAATTATATGTAATATTCTGTTTATCTAGGATTTGCAATTCCTAGAGTAACAGGAGTTTTAGTATTCAGAAATGCACAGTAAAAAAGCCCTTCTGCCTTTTCTGTAGGCTGTAGGATTGTGTAAGATTCACAAACACACAAAGCCCTACAGCTGCATTGAAAGAGTAGTTCAGATTTAGGATTTAAGAACAATTTCAGCAGAATACTAGTAGGAACTATGGGAAAATGCTACAGTTGACTGATTTGCGTAATGCTTTTGAAAACACACACGGAAAAATGTCTTGTGGGACTCAGTTATTAGATAGTATTTGAACCTGTATTATTGGTTGCTTGCTTTCCTTTCTTTCTCAGTGGCTGGCAATGTAGAGAAGAGCCAGAAGCTTCCAGAACTGGCACACTCTGATTCATTGGCTTTGTTTGAAGCTCTGTGAATACCAGGAAGCGTTTCTTTGATCTGCCCTGGAATGGGTCAGATCAAAGAGAGATTTGACAGCTCAAGGAGGACTTCAGACAAAGCCAACCAACTGGTACTGGGAGCTTCTACCTAATCTGTGAGGTTGGTCACTAGTGTTCTCTATACAAACTGAAGAAGGTGTAGAAAAAACAAAAAAAAAGGTACTTAAATTTAGAAATGGAAAACAAAAGTATTACCAAAAGACAACACAAAATAAATGGCACTAAAATAAGCAGTGCCCCTCATGGCAACAGATCTATTTGTAAGGGCTTGGAAGAAGTCCAGACACAAAGTTAACTTGTTCAGAAGACATCAATGAGAAAGTTCTATCTCAACCATCACACAAACCAAGACCAATCCCTTGAAATCCATCCCCAAACATACTGGAAGCCAATGCAGACATGTAAAAGCAAGTTTCCAGTGATTCTCGGATGTGAGGACAGCCTTTCCAGCTGTGCGTACAAGCCCAAAAGGCCTAGTTGAGCTTTCGAGGAGGGTGTGGCAGTAGCAGCAGAGGCAGAGGCGGTTGGGAGTTTCCTTTACACATGAACGTTCCATGGAAGTTTCTGTATGAAGGTGAAGCCCCCTCAAATTCATGGGGGATCTTGTATTGAATCAAAGTGGGGGAACAACAAAATGTACAGGTTATGATGAAAAAAGGATTTTGCACTCTCAAGTATTTATTTTATATTGTGGATATTCTGGTGGCCTTTTTTTGCACAGATAAGTGGAAAACATAGAAAACTTACGAGGTTTTGCAATATTGATCAATTGCTGGCAGAACAAATATGTCATCTAGGTTGGTAAAGAGAGACCACGAGACTATTTCTTTAAAAAGATGAATAGTGATTTATTTCAGCTCTGCATTAGGACATTTCTTGTTGGGAACAACTTGGAACAGAAAGCCTAGCATATTTATATGTTTCATAGCTGGGTGGGGTTTGTCCTTTAAGCAATAAACAATAACTATTTTTCAAAACCCAGTTTAAACTTGGAGCCAAAATGTATCACTCGACCCCAGCAGGGAGGGGGGAGTCAACTGTCACTTCCAAAACAACAGGCAGCTACTATATACATATATACCAAATCACATAGGTGGCAGAGATCTTACATTCAAATATTATGGCAGGCAGCTAGCCCTGCCTGACACTACAGGAGGAAATGGCTTAAGGAAGGGAAGGATTTTTAACTTAAGGATTTCTCTTTCTTCCCCTTCTTTTAGTAGCATCCATCTTTCAAGTTCTGCCACTCATCATTGTTTTTGTTGGCATCCTTATGTCTCAAAAGACAGTGGAAAGAGCCTGGCCATGAAGAAGAGTTGGCTTTTATACCCTGCTTTTCTCCATTTAAGGGGACTCAAAGCAGCTAACAAAGCTTTCTGTTCTTCTCCAACAGATACCCTGTGAGGTAAGTGGGGCTGTGAGAGCTTAGAATGAGAGCTCTGACTAGCCTAAGGTCACCCAACTGGCTTTGTATGATCCAATGGAACATGAACAGAATACAACATTTGACTTTTTCACTCACAAGGGATGCCATTAGCAACCCCTTAGTGCAAGCATACATAGTACATGAGTTCCTAATGAAATTATTGAAAATATTGTCCTGTGGTATCATTGATTATGAAAATAAAGAGAGTGCTGTTGCTAACGAGAATCAACTATCAGGTAAGTTGCATAAAACCATCCAACAGAGTTCTCTAGCTAAGCCAAGATAATGGATAACAATTCGGGGGTAATTGAACTTCGATATGTGCATAAGCCTTGCCATCTTTGGGTTCTTCTTCAGGGCACACAGCTGGCCCAGATTTGGCTCACCCCAATCCTCCCATTTTGATGTGTCACTTAATTCTCCCCTTTGGCTTATTTCTCTCCTACTTCCCTCCTCTACAACTTAGTGCTGCCTACCATATTTGAACCAAGTCTACCTGTCGTCGCTCCTGCCTGGAGTCTTGGCCCTTGTGGCCACCATCTTTATCCTCATCTTGACTGCTGCTTATGTCTGCTGACCTTCTCCTTCTGGGATTGGGTCACAGCAGACCACACTGGACACATAAATTAATATTATTTCCTGTGGAAGTCTTCTAAGCTAATTGGTCACATCAATCATATAACTAGCTCCTGTGAACAGAATGTGATTGTGTACTGGTCATGTGCTCAGCTTGCCCAATTAGCTTAGAACCCTTCTCAGAAGTCACCCTCAGGATATGTCTGTCATGGTTTTCTGGGATGCAGGAGAAGCCATGTAACAATCCCACAGAGCAAGGGTTATTTAAGAGTGAGCTAGCTCAGGCCACCATCTGATTGCATCTGATGGAATCAACTTCATTCCCCCCCCCCCTGCACTTACTAGTGATCAGGTATAATGCTTTCCATAGTTTTCTTCTGGGCCACTTTCTTCCACACACTGGTGCAGACGAGAGACACCTCCTCACCCTGCTAGAATGCATCATTCTCATTGGATGGCACATGATGATACCCTAGCCTGGGGCACTGGTGGACCTTTTAAGAAAGGTTTGTGGGAGTCTAGTGCTGTTCATGCTTTGATGTCCAAAGACATTTATCATGCATTACTGTATTTTTTGCCAGATATGACACCAGCTGGCATCCTCACAACATTCCTGAAGGCCATGAAGCTCATCCATTCTTTGTTTCCTGTCATCGGATAAAGGAATGACTGCTCGCATGGCAGCTGAGGGATGGGTCTGGTGATATCATTACTCTATAGCAGAGTGTAGGAAAAGGCACCACAGCCCCATCCTGAAACTAAATGCAATAAAGTTCACTCTTGTCCCTATATCATTATCCTATAACTTGTCAGTTGCTTTGAATTAGACAGTTGTCAAGTTTACTTACTCTTGTAAACTATCTGGCTAAAGCTTACACTTTCTACTCTGGTGAGTCTGCACAGACTTAAACCATTTGCCATCATGTCATCATGTAATGGCTCCACCACAAGGAATTTTCTGGTTCACTCATTGCCTGATTCACAGACCCAACAGGTGGCCTGGTAGAAGGCATCTCTTTGTTACACTCAGCCTCCCACCCTATCCCCAGTACAGATGCTGCGATGGGAAACCATTGTGATGTTGCACTTTGAGCTGCTACCATCTGGCTCTTTGCATTTATAAATGAGCCCTCCAAAGTTCATTAAGCTGCAATAAGAGTCACTCCAAAATAAGAAGCTTGAAGTCTGTAGCCTTTGAGGGCAAGCTGCTCACAACTAACATGAATCTAAATCAATAATGTTCTGTCTTTCAAATTTTGAAGGCTTTGTCTGCTTGATTCTTTAATGAACCAGAAGAAAATGATCTAAAACATACATTTTCTTTGATAATATTTTTCTTATATACACTTCTAAGCTGGTGGGGGGGGGACTCTACAGGCTTTAATTATGTTTTTTGCTGCTAAGTCAGAACACATGAATTGTATGATGCCAAAGGTACCTTCTTCCTGTAAGCTTAATCTTCCTCTTCATTTGGTAAAATGCTTGTGTCTAGAAGACCTACATTCGATTTTTAAAATTTCTTTTACTGAGGATGTGTCTCCATGCCAAAAATACTCCAATGTTAAGCTTGCACAGCTTTACTCCGGGCTACATCAGGCACAAAGGAGGAAAATCCATGGCAGGAAACCCCCCCCCCTTCAAACAGTACTACATCCGACTTAGGGGCAGATTATCCTGGGAGCATAGGGACACCTAAGGCACATCCCCATTATAAGCTTAATTCAGTTTCCCTAAACCGAAATAATAGAACTGGATGCAAACGGAAATTTGCCATTACTTTCAGCTTAATCGCCTTCGATCTGGATTCTGAGGATCCTATGTGGCATATGTGACTCAAGGGGGGACTAAAGTGGCTACTTTCTAAAAGCTGCTTTTCAGGGCTGCCCTGCCCTCTTCCTCGTGGCATGAATGCGCCACCCATAACGGACCCCTTCACGGAGCCTGGCTGGGTGGCTGCCGCTTGCCTGGATGGGGGAAAAAGGGCAGTGGGCAGCCAGCGATTCTCCCCATTGCCCAGGACACACAGCAGCAGCGGCAACTCAAGCCCCCTTGCTTTAAACATTCACACATCTCCCAGAACCTGCCCCTGCTTTCCTTTCCCCTTTAAAGGTCAGAACTCCAAAGAGCTAGAATTGCGCAAAATTGCAACATTGTTATCAGGTGTGAAGTGGTTGGATCGCTACAGTGTAGCGGCTGCTGTGAAGGTTGTATTTTTACACTGACATCACTGTCTTTGGAAGCAAGCTATTGGGGGAGGGAAACCCTAAACATGGATTCTCATCCCTTAAAACGGTAGGGTCCCCACAATAAAAAATGTAACACATATCAAGCGCACGATCTGGAGTGAGAGTTGTTGAAATGAGGATTAACATTTACAATGCTTTGGGGTGATTTAACATGCGGAAAGCGTGTTAAGCCAAACTGACGTGGGGTCTGCGAGGATTGAACCCATATTGAATTCAAAATAAGCTTGCCGTGGGGATTTGCCCCTGCAAGCATAACTAAAAGCAGCTCACTCCCTGATAGCAAAAGTTACAAAATCATCCCAGGCTATTTAGCCCAGTTTCTAAGCAGCCCCTTTGCCCCTCTTCTTTCTTTCTCCTCTCTCACTCGAGAGGAAAGGCAAGCATTCACACACACTCTCAGAGCTGCGCTCCCTGATCCCTTCTCCTGTCTGGATCTATTCAGCTCTCTGCACCAGACAACACTCTCACTGTCTGCTTTCTTTTAGCTCCTCCTCCTCGTTCTCCCAATGAGGGGTTGCAACGGCTACTGACAGGAGCTGACCCACTCCTGTCAGTGTTGATGCCTTCATCTCCTCCTTGCTCTCACCACATGGAGCTTGGAAGGGAAGACAGTAAGCAGCTACCAGCCCCTCTCACTTCCAGCTTCTGTCCCACCATTGCTGTTTGACAGAGCAGCTCCTCTTTTTATAGGGGATTCCCCACCACCACTTCCACTGGCTGGAAGAGTCAGCACTCTTCAGCCATGTGGGAACTCCTTCCCCACTCTTTCCCCCTCCTAATAATGTAGCCTCCGATGTGAAAGACAGGGAGAGATCATCGCTGGTATGCTTTTGCATTTAAACAGCTGCCTTTCATGGATCGAGGGAGCTGAATCTGACAGCTGAAGGGAGGTGAAGGCACAATTGAGTAAGCCTGTCATTGATCCAGTGGGCGGGGGGGTGGGGGAGAAAAAGATGCGGGCTCACAAAAAGCGGCTTCCACGGGGACAGAAAAGTACGATTTTAATCCGCGTTGCCCCAAACTGCATGGGGAGGCTCTGTTGCGAGTTACAACACGGATATTTATTAATCGCATCACTAGAGAAGCAACTGGCTCCCCATGGGGTCACGCCCTGAAAGAATTTTATGGAAGTGGCAACAGATCGTCTTTTAGCCGTGAACTTTCTCATGTGTATCTGGTGCGGAATGCAGCAATGAAGCTACAGATTGAAAGAGGTGCTTGTTGGGTGTATCATGCTGGGCCCAAAAGAACTGCCAGTTCACTACAAAGCTCAGTTCAAGGCTTTAACATTCACTTGCAAAGCCCTAAATGACCAGGGCTGCAAACAACTAAAAGAACACTTCCTCCAATGTAGATTGTCCATGTCAGAAGTAAGTAATTGTGTGAGATAAGATGGTGGACTAGATGGGCTATGGTCTCTTATGTTCATATGTTCTTAATGTACATAGAAGTGAAGAGTGCAGCAGAAGTGGATTGGAAGTGAGGTAGGAATGGGATGAGAACAGTATTTCAGTATTTTTCAATAAAATTTATTAGTGGGGTATTGTTACCCTTTCAGAAATCACAATTGCTTTTCTGCCTTATAGTTTTGAATTTTATATTACTATTCACATTGGTGATTGAGGCAGACATTGTCTTTTTTACTTTTACCCTATTGGTTTTTATTTCTCTTGCAGAACCCCTTCTGTTTAGCTTTGGCTTTGTACTTTGGGTTTTCCTGCTTTAGGGATTTGTTTGGTTTATGAGATCAGTAGCACCACACATTATCACCTTGGGATGTTTTTTGTGCCACCCCTTTTTTTTTTACTAATGTGAATGCGTCCTTAGAGTGACCCTTTCAGGAGCTCATGTCTTTACCTAAATTCATTAAGGCTCCATGGCTGTGCCCACATGCAACCTGTTTGGCTCTGACTGGGCTTGCATTTGACTGGGTGCAGGACCGAGATCGAATGTTGCCCATCCCCAAGCCATTCCTGGTAACACAGGCTGGTTGCGGATACAACCGTCCTCATGCAAACCACGCCAAACCCTGGCATGGAGGAACAATGCCATCTCCTCTCCACCCTCTCTCTCCTCACCCCACCCCTGTGTCACCTGCTGCAAATGCTGCATTCCCCATCCCCCTTAGTGGCACAGAGAAGCCAGGACTGAATGGCAAACTAATAATAAAAAAACCCCAGTTTCCTGATCGCCAAGGCAGGCATGATAATGGCTCAATTTACCACTTGCTGGGTGTTCGCACGGTTCCCGTGAAGAGCAGAGGTGCTCAAAACTGCTTGACCACTCAACTGCCACCAAACCTCATAGTGGCTTTGTTTTTTTAAAAAAAAAATATTACTTTTTTCCCATTCGGACCCACACCGGGTCAAACGCGTGCCCAATCAGAGCCAACTGACTGGCATGGGGGTGCAGCCAATGTCAAGTGTGGAAAGGCCCCATGTGTATCCCTCATGCTATCAAACCTTCTCTTGTCCACATTTTCACGAACAGAATGTTCAGAAGAGGGGGAGAAGGAGACTGATGTGTGAACAATCCCATCTTGATGCCATCTCAGCAGCACTTCAGAGTCTGACTGACTTTCTATGTCTGATCACCATCTGAGAAATCTGCAAAATATGTCTCTAATTTTCATAAGAGCGATTCCACATCGGCTAATGTACCAGACCAACAAGCATGCTAGTAGCCCCCTTCCTGGTGGAGTCGAACAGAGGCCCTCTAATATGCTTGCTGGTATAGTATACCAGCCAGTGCATCAAAGTTATGTGTGACTGTGTATTTTTTTTTTTAACGTATCTCACACTTTTAAAATTGTTTCGCTAAAGCAAATACAAATGAAACCCATAATTTGTATAAGGGACTGTTGCAATTCCAGGAGTTACATCAATTCCACGTAATTGCCCAGTTTTCTTCCCAGATAAGGAACAGCATCTCTACAACATAGGCCAAGATCGTTATCTACCAAGACTGTTATCTACATTCTGAGAAGAAAGAAAATGCAAGAGATTTGTTAATTTGACTGCACCAGGGACATGGGATGATTTAATTGCTTTCCCATACAGGAAGAAAAAATTGGAGGGCTCCTGGAGGTATGATGCTAGTGTGTGCTGCTATTGCTCATCTGATCCAATCCAAGGGTGTTTTTCCACGGTCACTTAGTACCCATTTTAGCACCCATTAAGGACCCATTTGGGTGAGAGCCGGATGACCCTGTTTCCACCACGGCACCCATTAGAAACACATTTGTTTCCACTGTACCTCGGGAAATCTGGATCATATGGATACTGTTTGGCCTTTAATCCGGATTTTCTGTAGACCCCATTAATGGGGTCAACAATGGGGTCTTCAGGCAGAAAATCTGGATTAAAGGGAGCCTGTTTCCACGTTAGTTTGGCAATGGGGTCTAAAGGAGGCTAGGGGGAGGGGGCATCCTTGGAGGGGGGAGCCCCCAAACCTAAGCTTCAAAGTCATTTCGAAGTTTGTGCAAAATAGCTCCGGAGAGTCTTTGAAGTCTATGCTGATCTTCAGAGTGAACTTCGAAGTGACTCCGAAGTGACTCCAAAGTGACTCCGAAGTGACTTCGAAGTCACTTCAAAGTTTACTCCAAAGATCAGCACAGACTTCAAAGACTCTCCAGAGCTATTTTGCACAGACTTCAAAGTGACTTTGGAGACGCTTTGGAGATTGCACCCCCTGTCCCCCCAAACACCTGGGGTGACAGGCCGACCCCACGTGGGTAGATCCGGATTTCCACCCATGGAAACACATTGGGTACTTCTCTTAATCCGGATCTACTAGATCCGGATCTTCTTAGATCCGGATTAAAGGAGCGCGGTGGAAAAACACCCCAAATCTTATCCAGCCAAGAGAAAGAGAAAGAAGTACTGAACTGCAAAGTAATTTGTTTGGGGCATAAGTAAATTAATAACCAAGCCAATATTTTTAGTTTGTTTTTTACATCAGTCTAAACTTATATTTCTCCAGGCCTCGATATGTGACCATTAGCAGCTCAAAACCTTAAATACCTAATGACACTTTCCAAGTTTTTTCCATCTGAAGTGCCATTAATAGTCTTTCGACTGTGTTCCATCTGTGAATATCTCAGGAAAATTTAACTGTTTTACAATTTATAAACCTTGAATTCTTTATATGCTTTAGATTTTAAAGTAGAGGGAATGGGGTCCCCTTTGTGTTTGCAATAGGTGTGCAGCAGGCAGATATACAATTCATGCATTATTTCTAGTATAGCAATGTGATTACGAGAGACCTCACCTGCTGATAGTCAGTTTGATAGACTTCTTACTATTTTTATGGATTTATTTCAGACTCCATCACGAGAGATAATACAACATTTAATGTGGTGTATGGTACATGGAAATGTAATGCAAATTTGAACAGAGAGCCCTAATCATTTATAGTTTTAAACCTGATAATATTTCCAAATGTGTCCATTTGAAATGGGCAAGCTGCTCAGAAACATCAGTGGCATCCTGATGGGATCTGGAGCAGGATCTGGAGATGCCACCCAAGGGGAATAGACTGTGGACTGCAATGCACTCTGTCACACCCTCCTGAAGGGATTTTTCAGTGCTAAATGATACTTCCTGCAGACCCCTAATGCAGTCAGAATGACTGTCTGAGACAAGAAGCACCATTAGAAGTCTGTCAGGGTTGTGGTTTCCCTGTGATTATGGCTGTTTTTGACCAAGCAATGACGTCACCATTAGGACCCTAATCTGATGTGCTGTGTCCACAAGTCCCAATGAAATCTGGATTTAATGGGGTCTTCGGGCCCTTAAAACTGGATTAATGGTAGACCTTTTTAAAAGTGTCTTCAATCTGGTCTTCTCTGTGAAGACCAGATAAGAGGACACACATCCTTATGTCTGCTGGGGCAACGGGGTCCAGGGGCAGGTGTAGACGCCACCATTTTCAGTGGGGTGGCTCTAGCTCTGCCCCTAAACACATTCTATGTCGGTCCACATGTCCTTCATAGCTGTCTATGAAGCTGAGACAGTTTTGTCTAGTGGTTAGGGAGCCAGACTCTTATCTGAGAATACTGGGCTCGATTCCGCCCTTCCCCATGAAGCCAGCTGGGTAACCTTGGACTAGTCACAGCTCTCTTCTGAGCTCTCACAGCCCCACCCACCACACAGGGTGTTCTATTGTGGGGAGTAGAAAAGCTTTGTCAGCCGCTTTGAGTCCACTTAAATGTGTGAGAAAAACAGGGTAGAAAAGCTGACTCTTCTTCTTCTTCTTCTTCTTCTTCTTCTTCTTCTTCTTCTTCTTCTTCTTCTTCTTCTTCTTCATAGTGGCTACGTAGGCAGCTACCAAGCCATGTATCTCCACCATATAACTGGAAGTGACCCATTCATTCATTCATTCATTCATTCATTCATTCATTCATTCATTCATTCATTCATTCATTCATATTTCTATCCCACCCTATACCCAAAGGTCTCAGGGTGGGTAACAACCTTTAAAAGAACAAATTAGAACCAATATCAAAACCAATAATATACATAAAAACATTTAAAAGATTCAGCATATTAAAATACTAAAATAATAGTATCTGCCATGGGGGGGAAAGTACAATCAGCTACGTGGGCCAATCACACCGTGCCACTGGCGGAGCTTCCCACTTGGGCCTAATCGGGCCTAATCGGAGCCTCAGGTTGTGTGCTACCATTGCCATTGGGTGTTTGATGGCCTGTGTGGATGTATGGAGCCCTCATCAAGATGCAGATCTTCTTGGACTGGATTCAGTGACAACTGGATTTCAAAGATATGGATCTTCTAAAGCCTGATTAATGGAGGTAAGTACAAAAATAGCATAGGAGTCCTTTAACAGGCATATGTTATCTGCTAGCTGCTGCCCATATTCACATGGCATGAAGTGATGAGGGCTGCCTGAGAATAGCTTAATCAAAGGACTACCCTCATCATTACTCCGGGAATTTCAGAATGGAAGCATTTGCCCACCCAGCTCCCCTGTACTGCAAGCTCATAGAGGTCCAGTCTGGGGACAGTCTCTGATACTATCCCATTGGAATTGTGATCAGCCCCTAAGATGCACCTTATGGATGAGATTAAAAACAGGTCTAATCTACTGTCTCAGCTACAGCAGTGCATTACTCCTGAAATGGGTTTGGGTTTTAATTTCATTTACACTTTGTCAAGGAGTATAGCAAGGTACAGAGGTTGTGAAAAACCATTGAGAGGGAGGTTAAAAAGGCAATCAGAGATCTACAATTGGCAGCAAAAGCATAGGTTCTGAATAGAAGAGGCTGTGAAGAAGCCTAACTCTGAAGCTTTTGAAGGTTGGAGTGCTTTCTGTGTAAAGTATGTGAGAGAATACTTAATTATCCATGAAAGTTTTTGCTGTGTACAGGGCCAGAATAAGATGGTTATTTATCTCTAAAAAAGAAGACACATCTTGCATTGGTTTCAAGTAAGGGCTAGGGATATGCATGAACTCAAACTTGGAGCTTCAGAGCTTCAGTTCAATTCAAATTAGATCGAGCCTCGTGGAATTTGGTTTTGACATAGAATTATGTCAAACAAGCTGAACCAGGTTCTAGATCAAACTTAAACAAATTCATGAACTGTTTATTTTAGAATTGTTGTTTTTACAGCTGAGAGTTGTGGTGTGACAAAAGGTCTGGATAGTCTGATTTAGAACCGTTCAAATCAAATCAAAAACTAATTGATATGAACTAATCAAACTAATTGACCACATCAAATCAAACTAATTGAGACAAACTGTTCTGAAATGAAGTTAATTTGCACATTTCTAATAAGGGCTGTGTTGGCCTTGGATTAGACTAATTGATTACTTCATACAATTTCACTTCCACATGCAAACGTAGAAATGGTGAGTAGAGTTTAAAGAGAAAGCAGAACTTCAAGGAGGACATCAACCATGCAAGATGGATCCCTGATGCAAGGCATCAGCTGCAGAATGCCACTTCCAAGGGCTATGGAGACTTCCAGGCTTCTTCAGCTTTAATTGCATTTAGCTCAAGGACCCAGATAAGGGAATTGAAAAGAAGAATTTGCTCCTTCAAAGGGGATGATTTTTTTCTGTAAAAGACATGATATTGGCCACCCCTATGACAGCATCACTTTTATCCCTTGAACTGCTATCCTGCTGACTCCAGAGGACCTTATCAGGTAGTCTGGTTATGATGGACAAAGGGCACTGTTTTCATTTTTCTAAAGTGATTATGGGTCTAGTAGAAGAATGAAAAGATGCTAAATGTCAAGTTGATACCAAAACTGTCACCGAAGGACATAGGAAATGCGCTGTTATTTCAGAACAATGGCCAGCTTGTGCAGACAAGAACACTGTACAAAGGTCGTGTGGTGATTGAAGAGGCATATTTCATCTTACTAACTGAGCTTTGATTCACAGTGGAACCTATCATTCCATTGTTCCTTTACCACCATGGTTTCACTGGCTCCCCCTGAATAATCAGGTGTTTATGAGAAGTCCACAGACAGGACAAGAGTACAGTAATACTCCTTTGAGGTGCCATTTGTTGTCAGACTTTCCTTATTGGAGGATCATTGCTTTCATCACAAGTAAGACCTGCCACTGAAAACAAATTTCTGGATTAACATTTGGTAAGCCCTTCAACAAATGAAGATTTGGATATAGCGCCATTTCCATATGGTCTCAGTTTGTTTGACTTTTGCTGGTTTTGTGTGTGTGCTCTCTCTCTCAAAAACACGCTCACAGAGTGGTCTGCTCACTAGACAGGCCCATACTCACTCCATCACTGCCCCACAGTTGGTCAACACCTCCCCACAGCACTCTAGTCATGGACTGCTAAAAAGCAACCCACAGCTTGACTTGGAGATGCCAACTGACTCCCAGACAGCATCCTCACTATCATCTATAGCAATGTCTGAGCACATGCAGGATTTTGGCATGGACATTGCCCTGCCCATCTGCACTTCCAGTGCTGCTGGCCCAGTATAGGGCTTTACCAGAATTTGAACTGCAGATGGCTGTATTACTTTACCAGCTTAGTATGGTATTGTTGTACAATGCTAGCTGGAAAGTGCGGAAAGTCCCAGAGTGAGAATGAGTGGTTCCTGTATTGTATGCTGAAGAAAAAGAAATCAAACAGATTGTTTTAGTTTCCTTCTTAGGTTTTCTAGGTCCTTGGTACTTCAAACACAACTTAGAAATTTAATAAAATCTTACCAGAATCACATTTAACTGCTTAATGTTCAAACTTACTGATTATCTTTAATTCTATTCCGTATTATAAGTAGGGACACCCATTTTCCCTTTTCTGTTATGGAACTGATAAATGTATTGTTTATTGTTGTAGTCTGTCTCTTCTCCTTTTCCCCTTTTTAGGGGGAATAGGAAATTCTCTAAAATGTCATAATGAGTTACAGGAATTTAAAAATGCTATAATGGGCAATAACACATCATTCTGTAAAAAAAGTGAGGCTAAATGCAAATTTGAAGAGTGTATATTAGGGATGTCAAAGTGGTCAGGAGACTGACAAGTCTAAAATTTTTATATTGTTTAGAATTTATCAGCTAGGTCTTTGATTATTAGGGCATTGAGAGAACAATAGTGTGTCACAGTTAATGAAGAAACTTATATCAGTTGATTCAGAGCAGCTCAACTATCACAAGTCAGAAAGACAAGTTCTGGTGACATATGCCATGTTGTCCATTTTGCATCCAAAGGTTGAACCCACCCTCACCCTCCAAAGCTCAATATTATTTACTTTCCTTCAGATTGCATCAGTTATGAGTTCCCACCCTGGTTCTTCTAGAAGATCGATAGACAATTTGGAAAGTGCCTGAAATGTATTCATTGAGCATGTTACGCATACTAAAGGCACATTACACTCAGGAACAAAAAGCCTGTATCAGTATCGATCCATCGTTTGTAATGATATCCACCCTATTTAGAAATGAGCCAACAATGACTTTTGGAAACTAAACTCATCACAGAAGCTGCAGGATAAACATGCAGTCCTAATTAAGCCAGTCTGAATACCTTGGGTTGAAAATGCTCACAGTGATTGAAGATTTGGATTTCTCAAACTATATTCTTCAGTCTATAATTTTTTTTTTCAAATAGCCATTTATACTGGCATCCCAAAATAGACAAAGATAAAATGGAAAACACTGGGTGAACAGGAGTCACACTTTTATTAATTTTAAGAAAAGGATCTTCATCCAAAATATGTGAATTATTAAAAGAAAGCAATTAACAATCTATTATTGTATATAAAAAGTGCTAGGAGATAGATATGATAATAAGAATAATGGATGCACAATGGATTAAAATAATGGATGCACAGGAGATTGTAAAATGAGTGGAAAATAGCACAGGAGACTGTAAGATGGATGAAAAATTCTAAAATTAAATAGATGCACTTAGAGATATTATACAAATCGCCCTTAACACCAGTCAAATTAGCTAGAGGGGTTTCAAGGAAAGGGGTTATAGAATACACATCTGGTGGCACCATAAACTGTGAGAAAATTCTGAAGGTGAGTATTTTGGGATGAACTGTGTTCTAACAATAGAGTTAGCACTGTTACAGCTATATCATGGAACAAATCAAGATTTAGAATGGTTAATAGCTCAACAGTGGAAAAAAAGCAGATAAACTAACATTGAAGAAAAGGCATGATAATCTTTTGGAAGTATTGATGGATGAAACAACAGCTGAAAAATGAAATGCCATCCTGAACACTACAAGGAATAAGAAATGTAAAAATGAGTAGAAACCATTATTTGAATCTGCACTCAGCATCAGAAACAAATATCTTCCTGGAAAAACTGTATTACAAATGATATGAAAATATATGAGAGAGTCATTAACTGGAACTGATTGGGACATGGTATGTTCATATATCATTTATTTATTTATTTATTTATTTACATTTATATCCCGCCCTATACCCTAGGGTCTCAGGGCGGGTAACAGCATATTTAAAAGACAAGAATATTTAGAATAAAACCATATATAAAAACAGTATAAAACATTAGTATATACAGTAGGGAAAAACTGTGCCACGTTCAACCAAAGGCCAGAGCAAAGAGGTGCGTCTTTACCCCCCTCCTAAACGTATACAGTGAGGGGGCCTGACGCACCTCAAGGGGGAGGCTATTCCACAGCCTGGGGGCTATTACTGAGAAGGCCCTCTCTCGAGTGCCCACCCGTCTTGCTACAGAGGGTGGTGGGACAACGAGAAGGGCCTCCCCTCCAGATCTTAGGGCACGGGCAGGTTGGTATGGGAGGAGGCGTTCCTTCAGATATTTGGGGCCCAAGTCATTTAGGGCCTTATACGTTAAAGTTAACACCTTGAATTGGGCTCGGTAATGAATCGGCAGCCAGTGCAGCTCTTTTAGGACCGGTGTGATGTGCGTCCGGCCCGATACCCCTGTAAGCAGTCTTGCAGCTGCATTCTGCACTAGCTGTAGTTTCCGAACCGTCTTCAAGGGCAGCCCCATGTAGAGTGCATTGCAATAGTCCAATCTAGAGGTTACCAGGGCATGGATGACTGTGGCCAAGTCGTCTCTGTCCAAAAAAAGCTTAAGCTGACGCACCAATCGTAGTTGGGAATAGGCATTCCTGGCCACGGCTTCCACCTGAGCTTCAAGCGTCAATGCCGAGTCCAGGAGTACTCCCAAGTTACGCATCTGTCCCTTCCAGGGCATTGCGACCCCGTCCAGGACAGGGTATTTCCCAACTACATGGACCCGAGACCCTGTGACACACAGCACCTCTGTCTTGTCTGGATTCAGCTTCAATTTATTGGCCCTCATCCAGCCCATTACTGCCTCCAGACACCTGTCAAGCACTTCAACCACCTCTCCTGATTCAGATGGTACAGAGAGATAGAGCTGGGTATCATCTGCATATTGATGACACCTCACCCCAAATCTCCTGATGACCTCTCCCAGTGGCTTCATATAGATATTAAATAACATGGGAGATAAGATTGACCCCTGGGGAACCCCACAAGTGAGTTCCCAGGGCGTTGAATCAGTATCTCCAATAACCACTCTCTGAGATCGGTTCTGGAGATAGGAGGAGAACCAATGCCAAGCACTGCCTCCCACTCCTAAGCTCCATAGCCTCTCCAAAAGGATACCATGGTCAATGGTATCAAAAGCCGCTGAGAGGTCCAGGAGAACCAACAAGGTGGCATTCCCTCTGTCTCTCTCCCGGAGTAGGTCATCAACCAGGGCGACCAAGGCAGTTTCAGTGCCATAACCAGGTCTGAAGCCAGATTGAAATGGGTCTAGATAATCAGCTTCATCCAAGCATGCCTGCAGTTGAACAGCAACAGCTCTCTCTAGAACCTTGCCTAAAAAAGGTATGTTAGCTACCGGACGATAGTTGTTTAGATCTTCTGGATCCAGTGAAGTCCTCTTCAGGAGGGGGCGTACCACAGCCTGTTTAAGGGCCAGTGGGACCACCCCATCCCTCAGAGAAGCATTCACTACTTCCTGAATCCAGCCGGTCATACCTTGGCGGCTAGCTTTTATCAGCCAGGAAGGGCAAGGGTCCAGAGAGCATGTTGTTGGCCGCACTCCCGCAAGCAACTTGTCCACGTCCTCAGGCCGCAATAATTGAAACTGATCCAAAAGAATTGGACCAGACAGTTCTCTGGACGCCTCCCCTGGACTAAATCCAATTGTGACATCTAATCCCCTGCGAATCTGAGTGACTTTGTCCTCAAAGTGCTTTGCAAAACTGTCACAGCAGATATTACATGACCCTAGCTCACACTTCCTTGGGCTGGATTTTATAAGGCCATTTACTATTCTGAAGAGCTCTGCTGGACGGCTACTTGAGGACGCAATGGTGGCGGAGAAAAAACTACTTTTCGCCGCCGTCACCGCCACGTGGTAGGCATGATAATGCGCTTTAACCCGTGTTCGGTCAGATTCACAGTTGGATTTACGCCACCTGCGCTCTAGCCGTCGACCTTCCTGTTTCATGGCCCGTAGCTCCATGGAATACCAAGGAGCTTTTCGAGCTCTACAAGAATGTCGAGGACACTTGGGGGCGATCGTGTCAATAGCCCTGCTCATCTCCTGATTCCAAAGAGAGACCAGAGCTTCAACAGGAGCACCAGTCATGCCAACCGGAAAGTCCCCCAGAGCATTCAGGAATCGCTGAGATTCCATAAGTCTCCGGGGGCGGACCATTTCAATAGGTCCTATGTCCCCACAGAGGGGAGCTGTCACTGCAAGTCCAAAACTCACCAGTGAGTGGTCCGTCCACGACAAAGGGCTGATAGCCAACCCTCCTATCAACGGAGTGCTATTAGGTTTATTTTTATGTATTTCTGGTATTGCTCTGAAATGTACTGGAAATTTATCTTACAAAATTTATTAATTAAAAATAGTTCAATAATTTTAATCTATATATAGATTAAATAAAAGGCTGATCTACAATATAATGAAAAAAAATGAATGCTCCAATCCAGTGGTTCCCAAAGTTGTCTGGGCTACGACCCATCTAATATAAGTTTACCACCTCGGGACCCCCTCAAGGAAATTTAACCGTTATCAATATGAATAAAGGACTTTTCAAATAACAAAATTTTAATACAATTTTTTTATTACTTAATTAAATAATTACATCAAAAAAGTTATTTCAAATACGGTTAAATTTCCTAGAGGTGGGTCCTGACTCACAGTTTGGGAAACCCTGCTCCAATCTAATTGTCCATGTTTGCTATGTTTTCACCTGTAAAAATGGCTTTTTGCTGTTTCCTCCATTTAAAAAGTTACTTTTTTAACAGGTTCAATTTTGAATGCAAACTGGTTTGAAAGTTCCAATAAACATTTCACATTCAAATTTGTTCAATTTAAACTGAACATTGATTTTAAGTTTGTGCACATTTGTACAGTAGATTTTCTTCAACATGACTTCATGACTGCTTCTACTTCATGACTTTCTTCTGGGGAGATGCCAGGGATAAAATTTGTGAACCTGTGTTTTCAAGTAATTTGCTTTACCACTGAACTGCATCCATTTTTGGGGAATACAATAAAACCACAAAAACATTCAGCAGTGTGGCATAGCCCACATCTGAAAAATCATCCACCATGCCCCTGAGGCTATGAACTTTCACTCCCAGCCAGGGGTGCAGGGAAGCATGCCTGCAAAAGTTACACAGGCTTTGTGACCTTGGAGAGGCTTAAACTGGATTAGCACTGTCAGTGCAGACAGTTCAGATCCAGCCCTCACCTCCTTGTGATCTGGACAGTAGACCCAGTAAATTTGGATGTACTTCTCTATAGCGCAGAGAGGGCCATTATTTCTGCTGTGTGTTTTCGCATTTTGAAGTGGTGCAAGTGTCTTTTTTTTAAAAAAAAAAATCTTATAATATTGTTAATGTTAGTTTTATATGGTAACAGTTAAATTGCATTTTTGGCTATATCCTTCATAGCTTGTTCTTTGGATCAGCTCACTGATGCAAATATATAGTCAAATGCATTTGGCTGTTGAACAGTATATATTCCACCTTGGCTGTGGAATAATTGATATTCCATTTTGACACACAACACCTGCTGAGTAATAGACATCGTATTTTGGCTGCTGTATAATTGACATTCCAGCCTGATAGATAAATCACACTGGGTTCTGGGAACAAATTTTCATCCAAGCATCAGTACGTTTCCCTTTTAATCTAGATGTGCTTGACACTGTTGAGTTGTATTTAATTACAACATTGTCTTGAAAAGCAATGCTTAACCATTCCCATTTTTGTCTAAAGGTTTGTAATCTAGAGATTCTTAACAGAATACCATAAACTGTTATGCTATAAAAATAACAAATTTGAAAAGAAATGTATTGTTGCTTGTTTTACAACTGTGTATCCAGGAAATTTGTACCTTCTGAAGAGGTTTTAGTTCTAGAATTAAATGTCTCTGGCTTAATTTGATAAAACTTCAGCTGACCTTTTTCAAAGTTTTAATAAAACATCATTCTTTATTAAAAATGGATCTTACAAAGACCTTTAGTTATAGCCTACTTATAAATAATCACTGTTACATTATGATTTTCTTGATATTATTTTAAAAATTATCTTGGTGCATTGACTAATCAATTATAAAAAATGATGAGCTAGTTAATACTCCTGAATTTAATGTATATTGATCTGATCCATCCAACATTAGAACTTAATAGTGATGTGTATGAACTGAATTTGTGTGTTTAGTTCAGCAACCTGAACATCCATTGGTTCTATTTAACTATGAACTATTTAATTGGATATCCAGCTGTTTACTTTTGATTTTGAAGTGGTTCAAAAACAAAAAATACAGAAATACAAGTAGTTTTCAACACTATTATTAAAAAAATCACATCTGCAAGTTGGGAACTGGTTTGATTTTATTTAATTTTTGTATACTCAAACAATTGGATTATCAGTTCAATACAAATATCCACAAACATAAACCATTCAACTGAAATTTCAAATTCAAAGCAAACTTTGCACAGCTCTGGAACGGAACCCTTTACAGCTTATGCTCAAGTATTTAACTAAGACTGCTTAAATAAAAATCAAATTTTGTGTTTTTAATTTTTTTATTAATTTCATAAAGTCAAACATCAACATAAAATAAACAATTTTGCATTTGAAAGAAGATCAAACAATTTAATAAATCAAAATTTGACATTGTTTCAGAACAATTACACTAAACCCTTGTCTACACTCAAACACAATATGGAAAGTTTGGCAAAATTAAAATTGTCATTATTGGACAGAATCTCTATAATTAAGATAAATGTATTGCTAAGAATCATGTTCTTATTTTAGATGGCACAAATTTTAATTAATGATATGATATTCAGGGTTTAAATGGTGAGGGGAAAAGTCAAGAGAAAGAGTTAAATTATTACAAGATGCAAAGGAAAGGAGCAGGGTGGATTTGCCAAATTTAAAATTGTAGTATGAAACTTATTGTTCATTGTAGTTAAGAGAATGGATATAATTGAAAGATTAAAAATAAAATTCAGACATGACTTAAGATATGGATGACATGGCTACCCATGGCATGACAAAACAAAAGTTAATGTGACATTTATGAATCACTTTGTAAGAATTTAATTGCTAAGGTTATGGAATCAGATTTAAAAATACATTGTATTAGGGATGTGTACAAATGCAATTTTCAGGATTAAATTCAATTAGAATCAAATATCCAAAAACTCAATTCCATTTGAATCTTTAAAATTTGAATTTACCCAAGTTCAATTAGAATCAAGCAGATTTGAATCTAGCTTGAATTTTCAATTCAGATTTTCAATTACAAATGTCAACATTTTTATGTGCCCATATGCATTGTTACGCATCCCATAAGCATCTATACACATCTGTACATGTATGTATGCATCCTGTAGTTATCCTGTATGTAACCCGTTTTCATCCTGTACGGATCTGTACAAATGCCTACAGATGTGGGAAAAATACGTACGTCCAAGTACACATCGTGTATGAACCCATACACATACAAATGTTCCAATAATTTGAACAAATAGATTCAAAAATCTGAAATTTGTTCAAATGTTTAAATTTGAATTCATGGACATTCAATTTGAATTTGGATGTCGAAATTTGGACAAATTTGATCAAATTTTGAATATCTTTGAATATTTCTGCACATCCCTATTGTTTTGTCCCCAGAGCAATGCTTTGAACTTGCATGTAGTGAAATATCTCTGGCTCCAGGAACACAGCCTGAACAAAAGACTTATCCACAAACTTCTTAGATTTTTAAAGGCTTTACTAGTTACAAACACACATAACATGAAACTGATCTCTTCTCTCTCAATAGTCTTGGTTAAATACCTTGCTCTCTCTTCTTTGTGGACTTTATCTTTCTTCTTCTGTGGACTTTGTCTTTCTTCTGTGGACTTTATCTTTCTTCTTCTGTGGACTTTGTCAAAGGAAAATATTCTTTCCAGGTCTGACTTGGTTGCAAACTCACTACACACAAAACTGAAACTAGCTGGAGAGGCAGTATAGGACCCTAGAATTTCCCACAATCCTTTTCTTTCTTAAAGCTATAGATCTCTATTTCCCCTTCTAAACTAAGAGAAAGCAGACGTGTTTTGACAACCAGAAACCAATTTCAAATTGAAGGTTTTAATACACAATGGTTGATGTATGCACAAATTATTCCATATGTTAAATCGGTTTTAAACAGAAATGGTAAGAACTGGGGAAGGGAGAAAAGTTTTTGTATTAGAAAGTTTTATGTTTATTTTTTATAAATACATAAAAATATAAAATAAGCCTTATGCTTTACAGTCATTATCTATGGAAAGTGAAGATAAATTAAGAGAAATGTAAGCTATGGATGTTTTGAATCTTGGCCTGTCTGTGCTTTCCTTTGGATTTTATCAGGCTAAATCTATCTTAATGAAAAGGCTCAAGGACATCATGTTACTGCCCCAGAGGACAAAGATTGTTAGTTGCTCATCGGATAATTTTTATATATCTTTAGCTCCTCCTTATTTGGGCATCCCAAGATATTTAGTGGATTTAGCATTTGTAAAGATCTGAACAGCATTTTCTTGAGGCTGCTAAAATTCTACCTTTAGATTATCTGCAGCAGCAATTCAAAGGCATTCAAAGGACAGAGTTCATTTTTGTTCTTGTAACCTTTTATATGTGGGGGAACATTTGCATTTTATTCTGAAGTGTAACTTGTTCTTCACACCAAATTAGCCTTGTATGAGAATTGAGAGGAAATGGTTGCTTCCATCGAGCTGTATTTTTATTGAAAGTTATAGCTGTCATTTTCAGAACTGTTAGGTTTGCAGTTAGGCGTGTTGATGATAGGCATATGGATTTTTTATTGCTTTGGTTAATGCTTCATAAATATCTTAGGGTGATTCTGCAGGGTCTGATATACTGGACCAGCAAGCACAATAGAAGTCTCCCTTCTACACACTGGTGTAGCCTAAAGGAGGGCCTGTGTGAAAGGAAAGCTCCTACTATGCTTGCTGGTCTTGTATATTGGCCTGTGCGGAATTGCCCTTAGTCTGGCTAAACGTAAACCAAAAGTGGCCCTGTCTGCACTGGACCTTATTCTGGATTATATCCTGGAATAGGAATTTGCCACCCACATGCCAGTGAAGCCTACAGCAGACCCCACTAGGGATGTGTATGAACTACTCATGGGTACAGCACGTTCAGAATGGGGTTCTAATAGGGTCTTTAAGGGGTCTTGTGTGCAAACGGTATGTAACAGAAATGTACCAATTGAGTACCTATCGTGTTCCTAATGGGTTCCTAATGGGTTCTTCATTGCTAGGGCAAAAACAGCCATAGTGATCTCTGTGGCAATTGCTAGGCCTTAATGGGTCCTCTAGTGCTTAGTGGAAAAACACACAAGATGTATTCTAGTATTTGTATTTTGTAAAATTTTGATTGTTAAAAAACTATATTAGCATTTTTTTTTTAAGTAGAGGAAGGGAGAGCTTCATGGAAATCTGTTCACTCCACTTCTTGTGCATTCAGCAGACACAAAGGGTGCTTCCGCACTGACTTCTGAAATCCAGATCGGAAATCCGTGGTAAGTAGGTCCATAACTAATAGGTACAGATCTACTGCCACAAATTCCATCCGCACCCGCAAGCACAGCACGCACCTCAATCCAGCTCTCAGGAGGCCCTTCCCGGGCCTGCCATGATTGGCTCTTCCAGAGCCGAGCATGGCGAGCCAGGGTCTCCGATTTCGGGGCTTGTCCTTGCCCCAGAAGCTGCGGATCGCCAATCATGGCGGGCCAGGGGAGGGCTCAGTTAGGGACCCTTTTGCTGTGCGGACGCATCCATTTTGGATGTGTCCTAACAGCAAAAACACCCATTAAGATTACCTTTTATGTGGTCTTCTGGTAATCCAGATTAAGGGCCACTTAGCAGCCATTAGCGACACATCTCGTGGAGGTCAATGTGGAAGCAGACTCCCTGATGTGTCTCTAATGGGCGCTGCTATGCGGACGTGGTTTCCGCAAGTGTTAAAAATGTGTGTCTAATGAGTGCTAAGTGGTCAATGCGGAAGCACCCAGAATGATTTCTCCATATATTATCAAACTCTTTAGTTCCAAGGGTACTCCTAAAGCTAAATGAAATGTTCAAAAGTATTAGTAATGCAGAAGTAGTGTTGCTTCTCAAGGATGCATCTTTTAAAATGCATCATGTGTAATACTTTGATTTTCATGCTGCTTAATGTAGCATGTATCCAGAGAGTCATTATTATTTACATAATGGTCATTTAAATATGTGTGTGTGATTTGAATTGGTGTCTGAGTATAACTTAAAGCTTTTATTTTAGTAGGTTGAATCACTCATGTTATCACATCAACATTATTTCAGATTTTATAATTCATATAAGAAACATGTGAAGTATACAAGTTCTGAGTTTGTTTTGTCATTTTATAGTTCTTCCATGACCAGATCTTTATGAAAAAGATAATGGATGCTCAATGTTTAATGGCACTTCAATTATTTATTATTTTGAAGGAAAGAGAGCTATCAAGTAGGATGCTGAAAAAATAAATATGAAATTTCTTGTTCGTAAGTGTCCTGAAGAAGTAGTAAATATGGATATATTATCACAACATTGAGAAGTGGTGTCAGAATGTGCAATTAAAGATAGAATGCAAAATAATTCACATCTCTGCTCTATTATTCTTTAACCAATGAGCTTTTTGAAGGACAAAATGCATATAAATATTTTTTGAAATAGATTTTTGAAGAACAAACATTAAAATGGATTTTTGAAGAACAAAACTATTAAGACAACGATGGACAATATTATGTGAATAATGAACTACGCTTGCACTGTAATAAGTTTTCTCTACCTTTGCAAACGTACATCAAAATATTTGAAATCCTTCTGTGAATCACTAGACATAGATATGATGTGACTGAAATAAAATATGCACTTAAATGGGAGAGTAGTCCAAATGTATGGCCCTTTCCGCACTGGCCACTTAATACCCATTAAGCACACATTTAAAAGACTTGCGAAATTTTCAACCACACTGCAGCACCCATTAGAGACACATTGGGGAGTCCGCTTCCGCACTGGCTCGCACGTGATCCATCTCTAATGTGTGCTAAGAGGCCCTTAAACCAGTTTCCCAGAAGACTTGATTGGAGGTAGTCTTAATGGGTACTTAATCTGTCCTTGTGCTCTAAATGGAGGATGCTTCCGCACATGGACAGGAGAGAGAACACATGTGGGTGGGACAGGAAGTCGCCATGTTGAGAGAGGTGGTGGCAGCAAGCCGTCACATTGAGAGAGGCGGGAGAAGCACAGTCCAGCCATGAAGTCCCTCTCACATGGGCTTTGCACTGGGCAGGCGCCCAGCTACAGCGGAAGAGGGACAGCAAGTCTGAATGTAGTGATTCCATGCACAAAAAGCAGGCTTCAGCGTAAGGCGGGCACTGGATTGCAGACATGCAGCTGATTGGTCTGCACGCGGCAGGAAGGGAGCGGTGACTGATGGCTGAATTCTCCAATCATGTGGCTCCTGGGGCGGCGTGGCCTCTGGGAGGCCAGATCCATCTGGAAATCTGTACTACTGCATCTGCACTGGGAAGGCATAATGTGTTCCTTGCAATCTATCCTTCCCAAGCAAGTGCGGAAACATGGGGCCTTATTAGATCCGTATCTACTTGAGACGGATCCTGCTAGAGACACATTTCATAAAAACAGATTTACTTAATCCGGTTTTCAGCGGGCCAGTGAGGAAAGGGCCCAGAGTTCTTAGTGGAAACATATTGAATTGTGTTTCAGTGCATAATACCCTATGTAAAGATATATGTGAACAGCAACTATATACTCTGTTTCCCCAAAAATAAGATCTCCACCAAAAAAATCATAAGCATGGTTTTTGAGGATATAAGCCCTAATGCATCTTTTGGAGCATTAATTAAAATAAGGCCCTGTCTTATTTTGGGGGAAACCAGTCCTGGTCAGAAACTATGATTATTCTGAACTGCATTTTGATCAAGAGTGGATTTAAAAAAAAGCTGTCAGAGGACCTAAGCCCTTCCTCCGTTACCTTCACAGAAGTACACTGCAAGCCATCAATGCTTATGAAGAATGAATAATAATAAACAAAATAGTTTGTTCATTCTCAGGAGTATAGTTCTTTCATGTAAATGACATCATGTCAACCCCTTTTTTCCCAGGAAAAACAAAAAAAACAAAACCATGATCCTTTATTGAAGTGTTCTGACTCTGAGATGAGAAGATAATATTATTCCATTGCTAAAGCAAAGGGAATTGTGTACTCCTTTGATCTAAAACCAGAGGAAATATATGGTATCCTTTGAAGGGGCCCAAGGAGCAAATGTTTTCTCTGTCATGTTATTTCTTTAAAAGTTGAACATTTTGTTTTAGGTTTCCTTTCCTTTCTGTTTTTAAAGGAGTTAAGAATGTTCAATATATGATATTCTTTTATTAGCTGTTTCATCTTTTTATTTAGGAGTCAACGGCCAACATTTGACAAACGACACAGGTGTATACCAGTTCTGCCTCTTTTGAAAACTGCAGAGAGATGAGGATTACAAAGAGTTAAGAGGCCCACATATGAGTTCTTAAATTTCACTGCAGTATTGAGTGAAAAAGATAGATCTTTCTTGGCATTTGAAGGTGTCAAACGTGGCAAAATCTTTCCTAAGAAAATAGTCCCACAAATGAGAAGCTACTGCTGAAATGGCCCAGTCCCTGGTTATTATCCTAATAGATTCAATTAGTGAGGAGACACAAAGGAAAGCTTGTTGAATGGAGGGTTTAGGCAAGATATATGGGAGTAGATAGACCATGAGATGTCATTACTCAAGCTGCATTTGGCTGTAATATTAACATCAACACTTTGAAGTTAAGTAGAACATTAGAAACACCAGCAGTCCAGTGCTTGCTTCAGAGTAGGGATGTGTGCAAATTATTTGTCAGTTTTGCATTCATATGAATTTCTACAAATTCAAACATTCACATTAAAATTGAATATTGTTTACATTTGAAGACTGACATTTGAATGTGAAGTGAGTTCTTTTGTGCATTTGTTCAACGCTTTGTTATGTTCATAATGGTGGGGAGGTGGCAAAGAAGCTGCTGAGTCACATCTGCAGCAGATCCAGAGCATATTCAAAGTGGATTCAGGTCAGATTTGGAGGGGATTTAGAGGCGTGACTGGCAGCAGGGATTTGAAGCAGATTCAAGTCGCATTCAAAGAACATTTGCAGTGAATTCAAATCCTACCATATCTGAAGTGGTTCTGTTCACACAAATGCAAATTTCCTTCACATTTGCTTTGATACAAAGCGAAAAAATACAGAACATCAGGTACATCCTTACTTCTGAATGTTCTTAAGCAGAAGGTGAAGGTGAAACACCTCACCTGCTCTTGACAACCTACCTTTAGAGGCGTCCTAGCTGTTTTGCTAATCCAGAGATAGACTCTAGGCATCCATGCCTTCTTGAAGTTATCCAGGCTAGTGGCCATCACCTCCTCCTCAGGTAATATATTCTATAGACTCATTGACTCATCATGTGGAAAAATGCTTTCCCTAACTTTCCTACCCAACAAAGGCATAAAACACAGCACTGAACCCAATGCATGAAAGCCAGGTAGCAGGACAAAGTCCAGTGTTAAGTATTTTCTATTGATCATGGATAGAAGTCTTGCTAACATATTCTGTACTGACTCAGGTCCTGTTCACATTCATAGCTGAGCCTTCGATTATTAACTATTGTCCTTGTATGCTTGTAGACACAACATTTTAACCTAGTGGTGTGCATGAATGCAATTTTCAGGATTCAATTCAATTCAAAATGAGTATCCAAAGATTCAAATTGATTCAAATGTTTAAAATTTGAATGTATTCCCATTCAACTCAAGTAAAATACATTTGAATCTATTCATACAAATATTTGATCTGTATTTAAAGATACGAATGTCGACAACATTTGGATTTGTTCCTACACATCTGTACACATCCATACACATCCCGTTTTTATCCCGTATGCATCCCGTTTTTGTCCTGTACATATCCATACAAATACATACAGCTACAAATAAGATGTGTACAGATATGGATGTAATGCATTTGTATCCATACACATACAAATGTCCGAATAATTCATCCGAATGATTCAAAAGATTAAAAAAATCATTCGGATGTTAAATTTGAATGTATAGACATTTGATTCGAATTCAAATGTCCGAATTCAATCATATTTGAATGTTTCTAATATTTGTGCACATCCCTATGGTGTGCACAACTGAGCACAAGGTTGATCCTGGTAGCATGAATATCCTTGAAAACGGTATGAGCAAGGGGACCTTTAAAACACACATGCCTTTTTGAAAAGGGAGTTTGAAACAAGCGGTGTTGTAAATAACCATTAGAATCAGCCTGATCAAAGTTCTAGTTCACGAGCCTCTGATGGGAGGAAATTGCACTTCAGACAGGGGGCTGCTGTGGATTCTAGAGATATCAGATATGAGTACCCAGTTGGAACACTCCTCCACCCCCTTATTTTGCTGCATGAATCTCCATTCACTGTTACAACCAGAGCAAAAGTACTAGGCAGGTGATGGAAAATGATGAGGGAAGAGCTTCGGGGACTTACCACTAAATGCAGGAGTCTTTCATTTTCCTGAGAATTTCACCCTCCAGTAGGTGAGAGGGAGATAAAAGAGACCCCGTTTCTAGTTTTCATTTTCAATATGTTCTGTAGATTGCTCTTGTTAGACCAAAAACCCTCAAGCAAACAGTAGTTTGTGGGTACCAAGAGGTTGGCAGCTGTCCAGAGCGTTTAAAAGCTGGGAAAAGGAGGGAATGTTTTCCTGATAAATTGACTGATTATTATGAACTCAACGCCACTAAAGAAAGGAGTGGGTTAAATGCTTCTGTGCAACACGCAATCCATTTTTTAAAGGACCCAGAGCATGGCCCCACTCCTGTCAAAAATGCCACAGTCTGATATCATTCACATTTGCTCTCTCTGCCAATGGAACCACCTAAAATCACTCCAAATCACTCCATTAAAGGGTTATTTTTGGTTGCTTGGAAGATGAATGCAGTGGATTGTGCCAGAACATTCTTTCCAGACCAGGCCAGGCTCTTTGGTTAACAAGAATATTGTCAGATCCTTTAGGAATCTGTCCTGCTTTATATGCTGCATCTCCACTTAGTGATGTGGAGGGCCTCCACTGCTCCAAGAAGATATCACCATTTTGGGAAGGGGGGCAGTATGCACCATATCACCCCCTTTTCTGATGCAATTACTAGCAGAGGTGCCTCCTTTGCAGATCATTTCTCCTGTCCTGCATGGAGGAGGAGCAATTCCATGATGCCTCCTCCTAACTCCAGAATTGATGTGTAGGATGCCTTCTTTTCACTGTGCCTCTTCCATCTGTCACACTTACATCTGGAAGTGGAAATGAAGCCATAGACTCCAACTTTTCAACCACACAATCAAGAAAGATATAGAGAAGCCATGATACAGCTTATCTAAAAATGCAAATAAAGTAAAAGCAAAGCAAAACAGAACATTAGTTGTGCTTCATTGCAATCCTTTGGTGTCTTTTCTTCTCCTCTTCTTGATAGAACAAGAACTGATTTTGTTGTGCATTAAATAATTTGAAATCCTTGGTTGCAAGAATATGGGTGTCAAATCTGTTCACCTTGCCACACTAAATGCAGTGCTTATTTCCAAGCAATGTGACCGCCAGATGGCTGATTCTCTCTGTCTCTGGACAGAAGTAACTTACGATGCATTCTAATACATGTCAAATCATTGTGTCTAGTGGACAGCATTGGCTTAGTGAGTCACAAATTGTTTGGGCTTGCTTCACAAGTACATGGGTTGACATCCACCTCTTACCCTGCATTAGATTACATGTTCTCAGGTGGCTGAAAAGACCACATCTAAGTGGTGCATATACTTACGTGCAACTAGCATATCTTATATAAATGGCATTACGCTTTCCTCTATTCCCCCTGATGATTGACCAGATTTCTACTTTTCTTCCATTATAGGCATTTGCTGAAATGTTCCAAAAAGAATGGTCAGCAAATAAACAAGAGAACCAATTACAGCTCTTTCAGCTGTGAAATGCAGAGGACCCCTGAGACAAATCAAGGCTCAGCTCTGTTCCTGCTGGAGCCATAAAATCTGCCTGCCATTTTAGATATATGTCCACTGAGGTACAAATCCCAGCAGCTGCTTTTTAAATATTGAGGATAAAAAGCTTTTCCTCTTCTGATTGCAAGAAACGCACATTTGACTACATGCACTTAAAATAAAACCTTTGGAATTGGTCATGGACCCAACAGCTCTAGCAATTTCAGACAGAAATGTGCAAAGACCTATTTTTTCCTTTCTTTTCCTTTTTTTTTGCATCTGTGTAGCAGTAAATTGTATCTCCATATTTTCCTCAGGATGAAGGCTGGACACTAATCTATTCAAGCTGCTTTGATGCCTACGTAAAGCAGGCCCGGGACTTAATGGTTTAACTGGTTTAAATTCCAGCTCTGTGATTCTGAGGGGGTCATGTTGCTTCACGTGTGTGCTAAAAAGAAGATGATACACTCAAGTGTAACCTCCCCAGTAGAAACTGTGAGTGGTAGTGGAGGAAGAAAGCTCTGATGATAATTCTTTCTGTTTCTGAACTTTGGTTGAATCCAGACGAGAGGCGCAAGGTTCTGTAAGGAAAGTGCTCACTCTTGTTCCCTTAAAAGAAGAAGAGGAAGAGTTGGCTTTTCTACCCTGCTTTTCTCACCCATTTAAGGGGACTCAAAGTGGCTGACAAAGTTTTCTATTCTTTTCCTCACAGCAGAACACCCTGTGAGGTAGGTGGAGCTGTGAGAGCTCAACTGGCTTCATGGGGGAGGGCAGAATCAAACCCGGTAATCCCAGATAAGAGTCTGGCTCCCTAACCACTAGACCAAACTGGTTCAAAGGAAGCAATTCCCTTTAAGTCACATTGCCTGTTTGCTCCATAAAATGGTTCATGAGCTTTCCTTACCACCATTTGGTTAGTGAGGAAGCTTCTATACTCATCTCCGCTGGATCAGATTTTTAAAATATATTTGATCCTTTGTGCAGGGAAACCCACTTCACTGCACAATTGGCTGTACGATGACATCTGATCCAGTGGAGGAGAGAGCAAATTTCCCTTTCCTGTCAAACAGCAATGAGGAAAACAAATGTCAAAACAGGAGCTCTTTGCTGAAGTTGGAGGCGAGAGGCCAAATACAGGAAATAGTCTATGGACTGTTTCTTGTCATCAAAAACAGGCAGTCCTTCAATGCCCTCTATCATTATAAGCATTATAAGGAAGGAGTAATGTGGGCACATTTTGAAAACACAATCAAATCCAATGTTAAGAAGACTCTCCACACTCAGTGCACCATAAAGGTTCCATGTGGATCTGGCCTTTATTTTGATCTAGAGAAGAATAAAACACTGTTTTGAAGAGTTCAAAGCCAAGACTCCAGCTGGTGCCATTTTTCCATGCCTGGAAATGGCCATTTCTGGGCCTGTCCCCATGCTGAAAATATTCTGAAATTCAGGAGCATTTCCATGCAAAACCCTAATACAGATTACACGTGAGACAATACATGTTTTAAAAAGTCCACTTAGCAAGTGTACTACATGCGAAATATGGGGATAGCACATATTGTCCTGGGGTCATGCAGACACTCCCGGGTTATTTGGTTGCAGAGCAGCTGTCAGGCGAGTATAGGGGCTGTAAAGAGCAGGGAAGATTTTTAAAAACAGATGCGCGAGCCACGTCTGTTTTACATGGCTCTCGCATCTATTTTTAAAAATCTTCCCTGCTCTTTAAAGTCCCTATACTCACCTGACAGTTGGGCAACTGTCAGGTGGGTATAGGGCACCCAGCTGGGCTCTGTCAGGTGGGTGTAGGGGCTGTAAAGAGCAGGGAAGTTTTTAAAAAACAGATGCGAGAGCCATGTTTGTTTTAAATGGCTCTCGCGTCTATTTTTTTAAAAAATTTCCCGCTCTTTACAGCCCTTATAGCCACCTGACAGTTGCCCAGATGCTTGCAGGGCAGCTGTCAGGTGGTTGTTTGGGACAAATCAAGCCCTTACCTGGGCTCAGGCAAGGCGGGGGGGAGAAAACCTTGTCATCCCGATGTAGGGATTTGCCGCGGTTTTCTTGGGGATGGGAAGTTTTGCCTTGGGGACTCCTTAATACAAATTAGATTCCCATTAAGGGTCCCCCGAATCCATCATAGGGCATTGGCAGCCCCATGGGGACGAGCCCTCTGTGCCCATTTCTGAGTACACTGCAAAACTCTCCCCAATGTGCAAATTCAAACTGGGGAAACTTTCACTCCTGGATTTTAAAAATAGACTAGGATGGAGTTGTCTTCCAGAGAGTGACTGTCAGCACATTCCATGACATTTTGCCCTGTTCCTGTTATGAACACTGGGACCTGGGCTTCACACTATGGAAACTGCCTAAGAGAAAATGGTTCTAGACAAGAAGAAACAGTAAGCTGGTCTAGCAGGACATTTCTTAGGTCCTTAGGAGTTTAAATTATTCAGAATCTTGCTGATGCTTTCTGCTCTGTCAGACAAGAGGCAGGCAAATGTCATGGTAATTTAACAGTGAAATATTGGCAAGTATAATGAGATCATAATCAGATACTGGATTACAGTGTCTCAGTGGTACTCAGTTCTTGACTCATATTGACATGGAGTGCGGAATTCAGTAAAATTTGAAAATGTTAAACAAGGTCTACTTACAGATTTGAGCACAATTCTCTCATACCGTACATGTACTTGCAAAATCTGCCTGCTTCTCAGGTTCTTCCAAATTATGTCAGCCTGATTTTTTTTTTTTTTACAAAAATCTGGATTTATTGGCACCTCCAGCACGTCTTTGGCATTAGTCTGTGCTAGAAGAGTACAAGCTCATCAATCTGAATATAATTATTCATGGCTTCACTATTGTGTAAAATGCAATTGGCATTTTGCAATCCACCTGCTCTATAAAATACTTATAATCAGAAGTAGAAGAAGAAGAGTTGGCTTTTCTACTCCATTTTTCTCACTCATTTAAGGGGACTCAAAGTGGCTAACAAACCTTCTGTTCTTCTCCTCACAACAGACAACCTGTGAGGTGGGTGAGGCTGTGAGAGCTCAGAAGAGAGCTGTGACTAGCCCAAGGTCACCCAGCTGGCTTCATGGGGAACAGCGGAATCTAACCCGGTATTCCCAGATAAGAGTCCAGCTCCCTAATTACTAACCTGTAGACTTGGGCTGCATTCACACCTAAATTAACCCAGCTTCAGTCTGCCTTCTGAGTGAAAAAAGACATCAGCAAGGTGACTAGTCAATTTCTTTCCACATTATCTAATCCAAAGGTGGATTTTCTGAGTTAGTTCATGCTAAAGAAAACAGCTTGTCACTCTTGATGTGTTTTCTATGAAAGCTGACTGTAGCTGGATTAAAATTTAGGGCCAGGTTTCTGTGAGTTCTGACATAAATAAATAGATAGATAGATAGATAGATAGATAGATAGATAGATAGATAGATAGATAGATAGATAGATAGATAGATAGATAGATAGATAGATTTCTGTTTCTTTTCTAAAGTGGCCTGAACAGGACTTTTTTTGTATTCAGATAATTCCAGCTCTGACTTTCTTTAAGCTGAATAGTTCGTTTACCTTTGTAGGGTCTGATTAGGAAAGGAGATTGAGTGGAACCAGACTTTAGAGTAAACCTGACTTTAGCTTTGGGGAATTGCCATTCTAAGGTGGGTGTACACTGGGCAATGGCATAAGAGGCGCTAATTTCCTTCTATTTTATTCTCTGCTCTTGGGCAGACATTTTGTTTGCATTCTTAGTTGGCGGGCGGGGGGCAGGGGTTTTGAGTGGCAGCAGGAAAGCGTTAGATAGGCAATATAAATGGCAGAAGTTTTAAGGCTTGATTGAAACAATAACAGATGGGAGGCTTTTTCTCCATGTCAGCACGTCAAGAGAAAGATGCTGGCAGCCAGACTTCGGGCAAATTCAGAGAAACAGAGAATTGGCATCTCATCCTGGGCTTTCCAGGCCTCCTGCCTCACCTGGAGGCACATCTGAACGGGATTACGCTTTTTCATATGTTAGTTCCTTCAGAGCCTTCCAGTTGGGTCCAGTGGTTAGGGAGCCAGACTCTTATCTGGGAACACCGGGTTCAATTCCACCCTCCCCCATGAAGCCAGCTGGGTGACCTTGGAGTAGTCAGAGCTCTTTGCTGAGCTCTCACAGCCCCACCTACCTCACAGGGTGTTCTGTTGTGGGAAGAAGAATAGAAAAACTTTGTCAGCCATTTTGAGTTCCCTGAAATGGGTGAGAAAAGCGGGGTAGAAAAGCCAACTCCCTCCTCCTCCTCCTCCTCCTCCTCCTCCTCCTCCTCCTCCTCCTCGGTCTTCTTCTTCTTCTCTTTCCTGCTCAGCCCAGCCTGAAGAAAGCACAGCCATACCTGACTCATGGCCAACCAGCAAACCTGCTGAGGCAGAAGGGTCCATGTGGATAGGGAGGTGTCAATGGGGAGAGCAGCAGCCAAGAAGGAGCTCCTGCCCTTGCTCCCCCCCCACTTGGGGCTTTTCTTGTAGGACACAGCAGAGCTGCTGCAGGCACCCCATTGCCAGGCCACCAAGATGGAGGAGTCTCAGAGCTGGAATTGGAGCTGGGGGGGGGGGAGCTGCATGTATGCTTGGCTAGCCCACCTAGTGCTTCTGTCACTGCCTGTGCCTGCTGCTCCCTCTGTCTGCCCATGAGCACATCACCACTACCATCACTGGCTGCTGCTGCTACTGCCACAATAGCTCTTCCTACCCATGAGATGGGGAGGCCAGGCTTTTTGCAGATGTGGTGGGTCAGCGAGGAAGCAGTGCAGCTGTAGCAGCAAAGAAAGAAAAGCAAATAAACCCTGTTCAGTAAAGAAATGTTAGAGCATATTTCAACAGGACCTACTTTTTGGAATGCATCACCACTAATGGCTCACTCCCCCACCCCATTTAATTTCTTTATGATTGTTTGAAAAATTCCAAACTAATATGAAAACAAGTTGCCACTCTATCAGCAAATACTATCCATACTACATAAGAACATAAGAGAAGCCTTGCTGGATCAGGCCACAGCCCATCTAGTCCAGCATCCTGTCGCACACAGTGGCCCACCAAATGCTCATGGGCATCTCAAGCAGAGACAAGGACAAACCTTCTCCTGCTCTCGAGTCCCAGCAGATGCCCTTAGAAGCACCCCAGTTCCTACCTCCCCACCCCAGCCTGAAAGATGCACCTAGGCATCCGTTCTAGTAGCTATTGATACATCTGTCGTCCATAAATTTGTCTAACCCTACCTTAAAGCCATCTAGACTGGTAGCTGTCACCACCTCTTCCGGCAGCACATTCCATAAGCCGATGACCCTCTGGGTGAAGAAATACTAGTTTCTTAATTAGCAGAAAGGTCAGAGAGAAAAGATATCCTTTAATTTTTATGCTGCAGCATAGGAAGCCTGCTTTCCAGAAACCCCATCAAGGCAAACCTTGAACTTCTCACATTCCAGCCTGACCTTTATACCTAACCCGGCGGAAGTTACAATATTCCTGATAACGCCTTCCAAATAAGGGGAGAAGTACATTTCAGATTTCTCTTATATGCACAGTAAAGGCAAAATGAGAACAGTTCAATATAATTCAAGTTGGCCAACCCAGGCCCATTACTCCTTTGAAGGATCCTTATCAGTCTCTTATGTTTTTGCAAAAAAGCTGTCCTCATTCATTCCTTATATGATGTATCGATGAAGAAAAAAAATAGTTAAAAGCACACAAACAAATATCTACTTCTGTGGTAACTGAAGGACTTGGCCTGCTTTGGATTATTTTTTCTTGCTGCTTATTTTGAATATTGCTGTTTCAGTGCTGTGCTTTTTATAATTTTAGGGTATTTTTCCACTGTCACTAGAAGTATCCATTAAGTACCCATTAATGGGTACAAAAATGCCATTACGTACCCATTAATGGGTACCTAATGGGTACTTCTAGTGACAGTGGAAAAACACCCTTAGTCTGCCCACATGGTGAAGGATGGGATAAAAATCTAAATGAAAAAACACAGAGACATCTTTCATGAATACCTAAATTAAGAAAGGGGAACTCTCTCTGCTTGCTTCCTCTTTTCCCCTTTCCACTACACTTAATGCCGCGTTTTGTACCTTTCTTCTAATTTTATTCCAATATTAAAATTGGGAGGAGGGAAGTAAACTTCAGACACATCTATTTATCCATCTTCAACTGCATCCATTTAGAAGCAAATTATCCCACTGCATTTATAAATGAAGTAATTAGAACTCTAATGAGTATAATTGTGGGCACAAATAACTATGCATCATAGCAATTAAATGTGCTGGGTCTGGTTCGTAGCTGTTTCAATTAAGACAAGTTCCATTCTACCCAGCGAACCACCTTAAAAGTTTGTGGATTTACCAGATCCCAAAAAGAGCAACTTCATATAGTAGCATAATTTCACTACAGCGTACTTATTTACCCCTACATTTTCTCAGGGTATGTTTACATTGCCTGAATAATTAAATCTGCATTACTGAATTACTTCCAATCTGTGTTTTCCTCATGTGAATATGTTTTAAAATACAAAGCCCATGGAGCTCAAAATGGTAACAACTTCTTGATTTTTTTTAAATGATCATAAAAGGCTTTTTTCTTTCCAAAGCTGACCATTTCTCTGTGGCTAAACTTTTACATGGGGAGTTGATGTGATTTGTGCCTTAGCATTCACTAGGAGACCAAGAAGCCGATGATGTTAACAATGATTAAGAGAACATATTGAATTACAAGATTTTTAAGAGAAAGCAAGGGATGGGAAACGAGCTGGAGAAAAAGAGAGAGAAGGCACTTTTACAAAAATGGATCTAAACTAATCTATTTGATCCGATTTGTTGCTGAAATCAGTGAGGAATAGCCATGACCTAAGGCTGCAGTACCCCCAATAGGCCCTCAGAAGCCTTGTCGACAAAGCAATCAAAGGCCAGCATCTCCCACCCAAGGTCTTTCCCACCATCTGTGGGTCTATTTCTTTCCCTTTACATAATGGTTGATTGAGTTTCTGCAACTCTCCTCTCTAGCGATGTGAACACACAAAAAATAGTATTTTTATTTTGAGTCATTTAATCAAAATTTTGGATTTTTGCATTTGTTTTTGAAACCATCTGCCAAGAAAAATACCTTTTTTTTCAGTTGAAAAATGCCTTTTTTCATGACCAAAACCATAGCAAGCAGCTGACCGATTTGTTTCAATTGAAGTTTCAGGAGAAGGTTTTGCCCTTGTCTCTGCTTGAGATGCCCATAGACAATTGGTGGGCCACTGTGTGCGACAGGATGCTGGACTAGATGGGCTGTGACCTGATCCAGCAGGGCTCCTCTTAGGTTCTTATGAAGGTTGCTCTTGTCTCTGCTTGAGATGCCGATGGGCAATTGGTGGGCCACTGTGTGCAACAGGGTGCTGGACAAGATGGGCTATGGCCTGGTCCAGCAGGGTTCCTCTTATGTTCTTATGTCCCCTCATGTGAATGTAACCTAAGCCCCACTGGTGTCAATAGAAATTCAGTCACTGTTACATTGTTATGTGCTATCAAATTATCCTGGTAATTGTATGGAAAATTGCTTGTAGTTTTTGCTTGACTTCAGCAATGTGCTATAACTCTTCCAATAAAATTCTAATAGTCACTTTAATCATATCCTCTATCTTATCTATCAGCTTCCTCATGACAATCATAGTATTTTTTTTACTAATATTTTAATTGCTCATGTTGCATGCCCAAAGTATATAATCTCTGCTTGATATTTACTGACTCAAAGGAAAAGTTCAGTTTTATTGGTCTGGCCATTTCTGCATGAATCTGAGAGCAGGCAATGGTTTTATGCTCGTGTGCTGGTGAAAATCAGCTTCATTTGCCCAATAACATCTGAATAAAGAGAGGCTGTGAATGTCCTGAAACAGTCCTGGATATGGTGATGGCTGGATAAGGATCAATAAACTGAGCTTGAAACCTGACAAGATAGAGACGTTGTTGGTAGGAAGCACCAACGTCCAAGATCAGGATTAGGGGTGTGCACAAATATTAAAATGTATTTGAATTGGAATTGAATGCCCAAATTTAAAGATTCAAATGAATTTTGAATTTTGTATCTATTCATTCTAATTATCTGGATATTCATATGTGAACAGGTTGGTACATGATGCGTACTTGCAGGTACAGGATGAAATGGGTTGCATACAGGATAACTATGGGATGCATATGGAAGTGTAAGGATGAGTGCGGGATGCGTAACGATGGGTACAGGCACATACGAATGTTGTCAAAATTCATAAGTGCAAATTTGAATTGAAAATTTGAACAAATAGATTAAAATTTGCTTAACTAGAATCAGATGTGTTTAAATTTGAATTTGAAAGATTCAAATTGAACTGAATTTTCAGACAGTCAATTCAAATTGAATCCTGAAAATTGCATTCACGCGCACCCCTAATCAGGATAGCTTGCCTGTTCTGGATGAAGCTGCAATCCCTAAGAAAGAACATTTGTGCTGTTGAGGAACGTGGAGACATTGCTTCCCATGTAGGCTCAGGTAACCTCTGTTGTCAGCAGCTTTGACAGTTATGCCATCTGTGTCCTTGCCAGGACAGAGCTAGGCTAGCTGCTGATGTTCATGTCCTAGAAAAAACATGAGATTTCGATCGATGTAATGCACTCTCTGTGGGGTTACCCTTGTATCTGCTCTGGAATCTGCAACTAGTACAAATGCTGTGACCAGATTGTTGAATGAGATGCTTGCTTGGGCACATATTATACTTGTACTTAAGCGATTGCACCTGCTGCCAGCTAGGTACCATTCAGACTAGGAGAATAAAATCTCCAGTTGTAGAACAATCTGCTGTTTACCTTCTCCAAAGCAATGTCCCGCCATCTGGACTAGAGCAGCCTCCAACAACTTCCTCATCGGAAGCTGTGAGAGTTTGCATTGGTAAGCATGTCACTTGGGATGGGGCAGCCAATGGGAGTTGAGCTGCCCTCCAAGCTCTTGTTAACTGTTCTCGCTGTTCTGTCCAGACTGGTGGGAAAATTAGAATTTTCTTCATACTGTGCAGGGAGCGCTGATATATCAGCATTAAGTAAATGCACAGTAACCTTGGTATAATGCGTCACCACGATGATCGAGCAATCGTCATGTGTGATGCCTCCAACATGGCTGCGCATTTCACAGCATAGTAATAACAAGTCTGGACACACCCTTTGCTACAGGACCATGTCTGAGATACAAGAACATAACCAGGTCTTAAAGGACAGGTCTCTTCTGCAGTCCTGGAAGAGCCCTAAGGTCTTACTGCAGGTCCCAAGAAATACAGAATGCTACCTATTATGGGGCACAGGTGGGTCTTCTCTAGGGGTGTGCATGAATGTATTTTTTGCCTTCGAATCCGAGTCAAATAAAATGTCAAAACATTCTATTCGATTCAGATGTTTAAGATCCGAATGTCAAAAAATTGATTCGAATCCATACATTTGAATGTTAGATTCATATTTAAAGATACTGTTATAGGTATCTGTGCACATTCCATACGAATCCTGTATTATCCCATATGCATCCCATTTTAATCCTGTATTTTAAGCGCAAGATACGTATAATTTTGTACAGATACGTATGTAATACATATGTATCTGTACATTCAAGTCATTTGAATCATTCAAACAGATTTTTTGGAAAATCCAAAATCCGTTTGAATGTCTAGATTCAAATGTTATTAAATCTGTTTTGAATTTCAGTGTCAACATTTCTCAGATTCGATTTGTCTTTTCAAATTTTTGAGTATTCTTACATATCCCTAGTCTTCTCTGTGGTAGTGCCTATGGAATGCTCTCCTCTCTGTGATTTTTGAGACAACTATATTTACAGTTTGGGGGGTATTAAAGACCTATCCCTTTACCATTTTTAACATGCTTTTAATTGTGGAATTTTGTTTGTATTTGGTTTTACCCTTATACCCTTTTGTTTGTATTTGGTTTTACCTTTCAAATAAACTGCTCCAAGTTTGTTTGTTTGTTTGTTTTAATAAGAAGTGGCATGGAAATGTTTTACATAAATAAACATACTTAACAGCCTTGTCATGAACCTGATGAAATGCAATGAAGAAGAAGAGTTGGCTTTTCTATCCCACTTTTCTCACCCATTTAAGGGGACTCATAGTGGCTGACAAAGCTTTCTATTCCCTCCACAACAGCAGACCCTGTGAGGTGGGTGGGGCTGTGAGAGCTCAGAAGAGAGCTGTGACTATTCCAAGGTTACCCAGCTGGCTTCATGGGGGAGGGCGGAATCAAACCCAGTATTCCCAGATAAAGGTCTGGATCCCTAACCACTAGACCAAACTGGCTCACTGTCCTCCCATCTGGCTGCTTTATCTGTGGCACAGCTCACAAAATACTAAAAAATAATTAATCTAGAGTAAAAGAACATCCTATCGCCACACACTTTTAGGAATAAAACACTATGAACTGCTGCAGGGTAAAGACTTTTTATGGCCATGAATTAACATAGTGCACAAAAGCCTGTCCTTCCTCCTCTGATGTTATGCATGTCACAGGTATATCTTCTGTTAACAATTGTACACGCTTCACTGTGAAGAATCATCTGCAAAATAAAGTCTGATTAACTTTAATATATATATTTTAATACAAGAATTAACCCTTTCAAAGTGTTCTAAGAAGGCTTATCCTGTAAAATTGGAAAGAATGACAAAGCAATGCCAGAAAGTGTTCTCACTCCCCAAAACGTGTTCCGTCCTCAACTTTTTAAGCAAGGTTTTCTCTGACCTAGTACTCAAGTATATTTTCTGTCTCCCAAGCAGTGCGTCATGGCCTGTTTTCCCCCTTTCCTCTGAACTTCTGACTCTGCTTAAATATCTCATTGGGGAATGACTGTCCCAATTAATTCTCATTCTCAAAGGATGAACTGTTCTACAAAGATATGGGCTAATGCTCTGTTAAAGAACAGAGGAAATTAACACGTGTGGCCAGATCATCAACTGGTTTGAATTGCTATTGCTTCATTGATTTTAAATGAGGAAATGGTTACACCAGTAAAAACATGGCCCCTACAGTTCTGATTTGATTTGGGAGCTTTCACGGACCTTTTATACACACTTAAAAAAACAACCAACCAGCTTTTTAGAGCCATTAGCTGCTGATTAATTAGAAATTAAATTTCTTTCTGTTTATTAAGTTACAAAAAGAAACAAATGGTGGGCATCTTTACTTACAATTGCCATTTCTTGGGAAGACTTTGTAAGTCTTAGATTTTCATTTAAACCTATAATAATTGTTACAAATTGAATGTCCAAAAAACCCCATTTGTGTGCATCCCTAGACATAGCTGATCATCAATGGAGCTTTGTCCACAAGGTGATAGCTGAGCAGTAGTGCAAGACTTGAAACTGGTAATCTAACACAGATTACCACAGATTGAATATTCCTACATCAAAATTATTTGTTAGTGTAGTGATGTAGCTGAATGGTAACAAGACTGGCATGTCTTGGTATCCTGGGCCTACATGAGAGGCTTCACAAAACCCAGGCTTCTCCCCCTGCCCCCCAGGTCACTAGGCCAGCTACAAGCTGGAAAGGAGGCTTCTGTCTTGGCTCTATAAATGGTGGCATAGTGGAATCTATGAGTCCTCCTCCTCCTCCTCCCAACCTGTTATACCACAGAAGTAAATGTCAACACTAATGCTTAAAATAACCTTACATTTCCATGCCGGGTTTGTCAGGTATACTTCATAGGGATGTGCACAAATATTCGAAACATTCAAAATTTGATCAAATTCATCCAAATGTGGACATTTGAATTCTAATCAAATGTCCATAAATTTGAATTTATACATTTGAACATTTTTTTAATTTTCAGATCTATTTGTGCAAATTATTCAGACATTTGCATGTGTACGAATACATACACGAGGCGTACTTGCACTTACGTATCATTCCCACATCTGTATGCCTTTGTATAGATCCGTACGGGACAAAACGGGGTGCATACATGATAAATACGCATATGTAGCGATGTGTACAGGCACATTTGAATGTTATCGACATTTGTAAGTGCAAATTTGGATAAAAAATTCAAACAAATAGATTTGAATTTGCTTAATTTGAATCGAATGAGGAGAAATTTGAATTTTAGAGATTCGAACCAAATTGAATTTTTGAATATACAATTTGAATCAAACCGAATCCCCAAAATTGCATTTGTGCACACCCCTAGTACTTCATTGCCTGCTTTCTATAATAAGAATAATGATAATACTCATTTGACTCCTTTCAATAATAATAATAATAATAATAATAATAATAATAATAATAATAATAATAATAATAATAATAATAATAATAATAATAATAATAATAATAATAATAATACTCACTATCCAATCAGATTAGTCAAGCAATTTTTTAGAAAAATAAAATTAAGTAAGATTATTCATGAAGGTAGAGAGAACCTGTTGCTAATTGCAGGGGGAAACTAGCCTACCACTCTTTCTGCTTTAAGTTTAAGCTGCCGTCTTGAACTTCCTGATTGAGAAAAATAAAGCCCCTTATTCAGCCATGGTCACAGAGCCTCACACTCATTTTATTTGCTACATTGCTTCTGCTGGCAAGCAGCCTGTTGTATTTACTGTCTTTTTGTTTGTTGTCAGCATCTTAGCACTCAGCACGAACTCCACAATTGCAAACTGTCAGAATAAGTTATTTTGAGTCTGTAATGAATACCTCTCTAACATGTTATTATTGAAAATAGCAGGTTTCAAATGTGTGACCGTATGGCATGCACATTCATTTGTTTCTTCAGCAAAGCGTAGATTCTTCCCTCCCCCTCATGCACACTTTTAAGGGTTGGAAGAAGTTCTAGAAATGAACTGTGTAAGGCTTGTGTAATGACTAGGTTCAGAATATATATTTGCAAAGAGGAAAAGAGAGTGAAGTGGATGAAATATATAACATATAAAAACCTTAATATTCTACATACAGTATTCAAGGAATCTGGAATAACAGGGACATTTGATGTGGGTATACAAAATAAGACAGAAAATAGGTTAAACAAGTATCGCACGGATTTTTTTTCATTGATTGCAAACACTCGTTTAAAGGAACATAAACCCAAACTCTGCAGATTACATCATTAGATGGATACCACAGGAAACAGATAAATTATTTAATAGGAAACATGATAGAGAAATACAATTCAGTCAGCCAGGAAACTCCCAGGGTTCAAGTTGCATAACAGATCATGAACTATTAATGTCAAAAATATGTGTTAAACTTAGAAAAATATGGTCTTGAGAACATAGAACTGATTAATTAAAGAAAAGATTCAGTATGCTTAGAAAGAGCCCACAAACTGTGAAGAAGAAAAATACTCTCAAAATTTAATGCACAAAGTGAAACAAAGGCTTTTGGAACAAACTATCAAGGTGGTTGGAGAAAGACTGATGAGGACATGATGTCTGATGACTAAAAGCAGTTTCCGTAAATCAGAAACAACATCTCAATCAGAAATACCAAACAACAGTGGGATAGATCAAGAAAGGGGAAATAGCAAATGTTTTGAGGAAATTCAGAGGAGTGACAGGAAAGTTTACAGGTAAGTTAGGAATAATGCAAAATAATAACGGAAGAGATACGATACAGGCAAATGAAGCCAAAAATGGAATTACATTCAAGGAAAATAGAAATATTCACAAATAATTCATTCAGGGACCAGACTTATTGGAACTGAGGAATCATGGGAATGAAAATGAAAGGCACTAGATAAAGAAGAAATACTAACTTTATTATTTGACGTTGTTGGAAAAGAGATTGTAAAAGTTCTGATAGCTCTAAATCAGCATAACATCTTTATATTGAATGAAATATTGCATATTGTGTGATAATTTAGAAAAAGAAATACATGACCAACTTTGGGTTAGAGAGACTGGAAAAGGCCATATGCATATATCTATACCAAAGAAGAAAAATGGTGTAGAATATTAAAATGACCAAACCATTACATTAGATTCTTACATCACATCGCTTTGTTAATTATAAAGAAGCACACAACCTACATGAAGAGTGCAGCCAAACAGATAGATAGCTATCATAAGCTATGTAAATAAAAGAAAGAGGTTTATTTTCATTGAGGATGTATCTAGGACAGTGGTTCTCAACTTTCCTAATGCTGTGACCCCTTAAGGCAGTTCCTCATATTGTGGAGACCCAGAACCATGGGGGAGGGGCAGCTCGGGTCATGGTGGTGGGGCAGCTGGGAATGCCAGGCCCCATTTTCCCCACCTTCCCCCGAGTCTGCTGGAGGTACGGGGGGGGGGGGGGCAAATGCAATCTTCCTGGCTACAAGGCAGACTTGTAACCAGCAGGTATGCAGAGCAAACAGCAGGATTTTAGCGAGGATTTTAGCATGGTGATCTCCCTGTCTCCCTCCTTTCCCCCTGTCAATTGGGGGCGTGTGGAAAAGGAGGCAGACATGGAGCTTTCACCATGCTAAAATCCTCACTCAGATCCTGCTCTTTGCTCTGCAATTTTGCTGGCTACAAGTCTGCCTTGTAGTCAGGAAGCATGCAAGGCAAAGGACAGAATTTTAGTGAAAGGGTGGACAGTTGCCATCGCAGCCTTAGCTGCGGGGACAGCAAAGTCCCACGCACTAATGCTGCAATCGTAACCTCATGTCCCCTTTATAACCCACTCTTGCCCCCTAATTAAGGGTGAGTACAGTTATAAAAGGTTTTTTTTTTTCCGAATTAGGGGATTTTATTCCACTGTAAACCTGATTTAAGGCTTTGTATGCAGACGCTTGTGGAGCAAAATAGCTTCACCTTGCAATCGCCTTGCCATGCGGACGAGCCCTCAGAGTTATAGTTCAATGACATTCAAAAGGACAGCCCAGCATTAGGGGCTCAAAATATCTTCCACTAGAACGGGCTGAAAAAGCCAGCGGAAAAGATATCAATTGGTGTCACTTTCTTGCAGAAAAAAATAAAATAAATTACATTCCACTGCATACATAGTCACACAAGTCTAAGACAGGATCCCCTATTTATTAATTCGAAATGATGTCATACCAGTGCTAGTCACACCTAGATTGTTATAAGTTGTCCTCAGGCCATCCTTGCTTTGGGCCGCATTGCTCACACCTTTCTCTGAAATCGACCTGAGCCTCCTCCACGGAACTATTGGCTCTCCTTTTCCTGTGTCAAATCTATCTCCTTTCTTATTCAATGCCATTCTGTCACTCAAGGAACGGTGTATGTTTGCAGTTCTTTTTAAAGCCTGCTTCCCCACCTCCATACCCCCTTCCTTTTTTATGTACTTTTCTTCTCCGTGCAATTAATTTTTAAAATAATAATAATAATAATACTTTTGAGGAAAAACACTCGATAGAGGAATCATGCACATAAACTGAGGAGAGAAAGGGAGGTGTCTCATAAACTCTGTGCATTCCCATTGGCTGAAAGAAAAGACAGGACCCGACCCACCACAGCACGGTTCAGCTTCCTTTAGCCTGTACCCCCACCCTGCTCACACTGAAAAGCAAAGACATGCCAGGACGGGCTGAGTCCTCTAAAATTGAAGACTATGGTTAAGATGATCCAACAGGGGTAGGCCAGCTTGGAACACGAATTAAATAAAAATAATGTGAGTGACACAACCTGAAGACAACCTGAAGTCAACATATACTACTTGTGTGGCGAGGGCCTGTGAAACATC